>JAPMOB010225068.1:0-10944 GCA_029875015.1 Lepomis gibbosus | reverse complement strand
CTCTCACCTGTGCTTATCTTGCTCGTTTGACTTCCCATCTCTCACACTATCCTTCTTTTGCTTGTACAAGTCTTTTACCACGGGACTCCGATCCCTTCCTTAGATACAGTCGTCACTGTAAATCCAGGTTGTTTACGCTACAAACTCTGGGAAAAGCAGTCGACAGCGGGAAAAAAAACAGTCCTCTTCACGGCCCTGTTAAGACTCAAATTGCTCGAACAGCGGAGAAACCCTCCCGTCTCTTAAGTCAGCGAGGTGGAGGCTGAAACACTTTTACTCCAGGGTGATCAGTCGCCGGCCGTCTCAGGTCCCAGACAAACTTTGCCAAACCATCCCACTTCTGACACCAAGTGAAATGGAAATATGTCCTTCGGTGAGTCTTCTGAAATAAAGAATTCAATCTAGACGTCTTTTAAGGGTTTTATTCTTTGCAAAGAGTCAGACAAACATACAGAGTGCAATCAGTCTGCAGAGTGTAAGACAAAGAGCCAGTGAAGAAACAGGTGGTTTTATACTGTAAGGGTATCACACAGCTGTCTTAGAGAGGAAGGGAGTAGGGACCAACTGTCCTGGGAATGAAGGCCTATCAAGGTCAGTTAGATAAGAATAATAATTAAATACCTGGGCTTTTTGTTTTCAAGTAAAATACACAGCCCTCCTCCTCGTCCTCCTGGCTCTGATATGTGAAACAATCGCCCTACACAGGTATGTGAAGCATGAGCACAAGATGCTCTTGCCGAACCAGCCGGGCACCTTTTTAGCTTTTGGTTTTATTCCTCCTCAGGGACACTGTAGTTGCTACACCGTTTTACACATCGTCAAATGAATCGGCTGCTTCCCGGAGGGTTTGAATGGAGATATGTTCTGGAGAAGTTCTCTGAACAGGGAGGATGGAGTACTGTTTATGTAGACCTGGTGTAGACCAGTTGCTCTGGTTTGCTACAGCTTCCAGATTAAACATGTTTCCAGAGGCTGTGGTTTCCTCTGCGTGTCAAAGGAGTACCTCTGCGTACACTTCACTGCTTTTTAATACGGATACGTTTAATACAGGTGGCAGCAGACTGGTTAACACCTCTGACACTCCCACTAAAGAAGCCTGTAACAAACCGGTGCATCACGTTTTGAGATGCCCCGGACTCTTCAAGGCACCACCGTTTTGGATTACTGTTTTTGCACATCGTGGAGCTGAATGCAGCTTGACAACATGAATGTAGTCCGTTTTGTGTTTGCAATTTATTATGCAGTTTCCATCCTGTCCGGACCGACGGTGAACAGAGGTGAGTTCAGTTCATGTGAAGCAGGAAAAGGCACAAATAAAAAATGTGTGTGTCACGGTCCTGTCCTGAGTTCTGTGTTTTTGGGTTTTTATTCTGAGGGTTTTGTATCTGCATGTTAGTTCATCTGTTAAGTTCTGAGTTTATTTATTAATCAGTTAGGTATCTGTTAGTCTGTTGTGTTTTGGTATTTTCTGATTTCAGTTCTGTCAGTTTCATGTAATTAGTCACTTAGTATCTGTCTTGTCCCGTATCTTAGTTCTTAGTCCTGTACCATGTTCATGTCTTTAGTGTTTTCTCCTGGTCTGTTTACTTCTGTGCCCCATGACTGCCCCTCTCTCTGTTTTCCCTTCTCTCTCTCTGCCTGCCTCGTGACCTTGGTGTCACCTGTGTTGCTCCCGCCCTGCTCATTAGTCTGTGTGTGTGTACATATATATATATACCTGGTGTTTCTGTTTAGTCCATGTCCGGTCATCACAGTTTCTCAGAGTGAGTCACAGTGTGTTCCAGTGTTTTGCCGGCGTTCCTCTGTCTCGTCTCGTGTCCTGTCCTGCCCTGTCTTTGGTACGTTGGAGTTTGCTTTTTGAGTTGGTCTTTTGGATCTCCGGTTTTGTTTTGGGTTTTGCTTTCTGTTCGGATTACTCCTGTTTTGGACTCTGTTTTATCAGCCACTCAGCTCGTAAGTGTGCTCGCCTATGTTTGTTTAAGAAATCCTTTTGAACTCCACCTGCTCTGCCTTGCGTGTCCTGCGTTTGGGTCCACCATCCTACCTCACCACACACAAACCCTGCACCGCTCGTGACAGTGTGCCTGTCTGACCTGTTTGGTTTATTCTCAGTCAGTTTTGTTATTTTAGTCGGTTCTGTATCGGTTATTCAGTCTATGTTTCAGCGCTGTCTGTCGTCTTGTGTTCTACTATGTCGCCTTTTTCATTCTTGTGGGAATTTTCGTGTTGGTTCTCATTCTGTTTTCTTGTCTTAGTACTTAGTCCTGTGCCTTAGTTCATGTCTTATTGTTTACTCCTGGTCTGCGTACGTCTGTATTGTTATTTTGCCATGTCTGCTCTGTGTTCTGTCTGATCCCAGTTCAGTCTGTTTACCCTGTTGGTTGTAGTTTATTTGCATTATTTGTGTTTTCTCTGCTTGTGTTCTGTGTTCCAGTTCGATTCTTGCCTTGTCTCTTGCAGCCTGTTAGTGTCTGTCTGTTTTCCCCTGCTGTTTCTCTGCCTGCGTCTCCTTCTGTCTCATCTGTCACCTGTGTTGCTTCCATCCTCCTCATTAACCCTGTGAATGTATGATTGCAAAAGCAGCTGTTGACCTTTCTTAAAAAAGGTATATTACTGTATACTGCTTTTGCAGTCCTATATTGTAGTTCTGTGACTCCTGTATGGCAGCTTTGCATGATTCAAAGTTCTTATACTGATTCCTCATGTAGGCCTCCATTTCAGCCTCTGTCTGAACAAGCTGTAGAAGCTCCTGTCACTTTAATAAAATGTGGAAAAACCTAATAGGGCTCCTTTAAATGTTCTTACCTTTGTGCTTTTAAGTCAGAAAAAAGAACAACAACAACAATGTAACAAATATCTAAAGGAACAGGGAATAAATATCTGTCTGTCTTTCCACCTATGTGACTCTCAGAGACACATTCCCTCACTTACATCTACACGGCTCTCTCCAAACCTGTCGGACTCCCGGGCATCCACCAGTTCTCAGCCATGGGTCTGCTGGACGGCAGGATGATCGACTACTTTGACAGCGAGCACCAGAAGAAAGTTCCCAAACAGGACTGGATGAAAGAGAGACTGGATCCAGATTACTGGGAGAAAGGAACACAGTCCTGCAGGAGAAAACAGCAGTTTAACAATCAACCTTGACGTCCTGAATATGCAACATAAGATCAGGTAAGATCCATGAAAGTATGTTATGAAGGTATGTAGTGTTTTCTGCATGAAACTCCTGTTGGTTTGTTCTTGGAGTCAGGAACAAGATATTTGCATATTCAAGAAAAAATTAACCTCCTGGTAAGACTGTTTTGTCAACTGCAATTTCCAAGACAGGGGTGTGGTTAGTTTTAGTTCTGGTTTAGTTTCACATTTGAGAGCACAGATAAGCCAGTCGCTATAGACAAATCTTCCAATAACTTTTTTTGTTTTAACGTAGAAATCTCAAACCACTGCCATTATACAGCAACATTTCAAATCTGTTTGTAAAAAAAGAGTTAAATCATGATTATCAATTCCCTCTCTCCTTAATTTTGCACATTGCAAGGTTGTAATTTAAATAGTTTGATCATATATTGACATCAAACGTAGGTACATCCTCACAGAGAAGCTAGCAATATGATCAATCCGGTCAAGTTTTTACAACCTGTTTGACCACGTTAGAAATCTATTTTGTATTTTTTACATATGGAGATAACGGTGCACGTTTCAGAAAATCTCTCCTGGAAGGCATTCATACCCAGGTCAAAAACAAGTGGTCTTTAAGGCACTGAAAATGTACTAGAAATTCACATAGTATGCTTATAGTACATTCATACTACTAACAAGTATATTAAAGATATATTCTCCTGAGCTTTAACACACTGCTCAAAGGTATACTTTAAATAAATTGGCAATAAATATATACTTAATTGAACCTTTTATACTCAAAAATATGCTTAAGCATATTTTTCACAACATTTTAGTCTATTTATTAAAAATATATTTATTTATCTCTTAGTAAATAGTAATTAGGTGTACTTTTAGGAAGTATATTGCTAAACAATTAAACGTTTAGTGGGTTAAAAATATATTTATGCCAAATATGCTTCATTGTGTAAGTATAATATTGTAAGTATAAATGCCACATGTTTCTGCCTGATTTGCAGAAGTATGATTTAAAACATTTTTAAATCATACTTATTAAACATATTTTAATACATATTAAAATATAAGACTTTATAAAAATGGATGTAGTTTCCGTGACGTCACCCGTTGGTTTCTGAAGAGCAGTTTTGAAGCCAGAATTGGGCGGAGCTGGCCGGCGCCATCTTGGCAGAGCGTCACCGCGTGTCAATCCAGGGTAACCAAAAATTGCCAAAGAGAAGCGTTGTGGGTGGAGCTGAGGTGACGTGTTTCTGAAAACACTCCCGCCTAGCTCGACATGACCAAGTTAGCTCAGGCTAAGGAGCTAACGCTATATGCTACAACTCTGCATTAGCAGAGGTAGCTTCTATACCCCCGGTGCTGTACGGTGGAGGTTGGAACCTGCGGCCGTGTTGTTACCGATTTATGGTCGTTACCACCTCACAGTCAAGGTAAGACACCGCAAATATTTAAATAACTTGCATATCTGTTATTGGCATTATACTTAACAAGGTTTTAAATGCTTTTTTAGATATAAATGTGGTAACGTTATTTTGCACCGCTGTTAGATTTTGAGACCAATGTTAACAGTTAACTATGAATCTGATATTAATTACATTAACGTTTACTTACATCTTAAACGAACAGTTTGAAGCAAATCAATTAACCCTTTTACATAATGTCAGTTACGAGTCATTTATTTAGACATCACCTGATTATGTTACTTGTAATAAGCTAGCTGGAGAGTCGTTAGTCAGTTATTTTGAGTAATGTTGCTGCCGTTGGCAGGGCTGTGTGGGATTATTGTCTGACACTTGAGAGAGAAAGGTACTTTTTAATTTGTCACAAGATTTTAGTGATCGGTTCTAGCTGAAGATCTGACGTCTCCACGTCTGCTACTCAAAGCTTAAACTGTACGTAAGGTTACTAGGATTTAAAGACTGCCTCCCTTGTTCCATTTTCTCCCATGTATGTGACATAACAGTGCTGTCAACATTAAAACACTGAGGCAGGTGTTTTGAGTTAATTAGCTATTTATAGAGCTCTTCTCCAGTTGACATTTCTTTATTATAATACAGAGATGTAGTTAGGCTATTGGAAAATTTTTATACATTTTGAGATGCTTGAGGGCTTGAAATGCTTCACTTTGTGTGATGAATTTAGAATGTATAAAAAATTCTTGAATTAAAACTTTTTGAATTAAATTACATTACAAAATTTACTTCTCCACAATCTACTTTTTAAAGACTATTATGTATATTTACTTTATATTTTTCATCACCTGAAGAATTTATTACACATTTTCCTCAGAGTTACACTAAGGATCAGATGTCCCACCTGGTGCCCAGACAGCTGCAGAGACCTGGGAAGCCTCCTCATTGTGCTGTTAGCGTGGACTGAGGTGGAAAGGTATTCTCTCTTTCTGTTTACTTTTACTTTATATTTTAACTCTCCCTGGTTTTACTACTTAATGAAAAGCCAATTGTATACCACAGATAAAAAATAAAACATTACAGCTGAACTCTTGCTAAAGAACATCAACTGCCATAAAGCTACTGAACTCGCTTCAGTAGCTTATCATGCTGAGATCGCCTCAGCATGTCAGATCTTATTGAACGTTATAAGGATCTTATTTTATATTTCTTATTGAATTATTCTTTTATAGGCAAATTCTAATCCACCAAACAAACTCAGAGGCAGCTCTCACACCCCTAATTTCTCGCTTTAACTAAACCATCGCCCTAGTTAGAGCCCAGCTACCTGTCTGCAGGCATAACACTCATTATATGCAGGTAAAAAAGGTTGATGCAAATCTTTGCAGGTAGCCTACAACATCTGTTATGCCAAATAATGCATCCACTTCTTAGGCCCCATTCACACTACTGGATTTTCAAATTAAAACAGACCTTTTGCTACATTTATACCTCCGTCCAGACTAAAACAATCAAAACGAAGAAGTATGGAAACACTGCCAACCACGTTTTTCAAAACTCCGGAGGGTGTTTTTGTGAAGACGGACCAAAACGGAGGACTTTGGAAATGATGATTCAGTCGCTCACACTTGGCTCTATGATTGGGTCGTGCAAAGCAGAAACACGATGCTACTGATCGGATTTTTGACATATTTTTATTAAAATAGTGTGTACCGTGCAAATAACAACTTGTCTGCCTACACTTGTGCTGTGCATGTCGCCGTTTACTTTGCAACAACTCCCAGTCTGTTTTCCGCCGCCACACTCCCGTGTTACATTCAGTAACAGTTCCAGCTCGTTATTGGTGCATTCAACAACAAAATGCTCTGATGCTTGGTCTGTATTTATTTATTCCAACATGCGCATGCCCGGTGTACCTGAACGGGTCCTAGCTGTGCGTTTTCAGTCCTCCCTAGGGAGGGGTCCAGGAGGCATCCTTACCAGATGGCCTAACCATCTCAACTGGCTCCTTTCAACGCAAAGGAGCAGCGGCTCTACTCTGAGCTCCTCGCGGATGGCCGAGCTTGTCACCCTATCTCCTAACCCCAGCCTGAGAAAACCCATTTCAGCTGCTTGTACCCGCTGCTTGTTCTTTTGGTCAAAAGAACGACAGAGAACGTGTTCGTTTCATTTCTCTATTTGTATACTAAAACAGAGTAGTGTGGATCCATGAGGCCTAAAGCTCCTTATCTGAAAAGTCCAAAAGGCTCCAACAGGCTGAACCTCAGAGCTGCAGCTGAGTGAGGCTAACAGACGGTAGTCCCTCGGCTAGCAGTGACAGGGGCCAGAGACACCTGTCAATCAAAGTGGCCTCGCCTCTAATAATGCATAATTTAGGCATAATATAATTTAAACAGGCAAGTTATAAAAAAATCCACCCCCCTCACAAATCAGCAATATGCACTAAAACCATCTTTTGTACCAGGCTGTAAAAACATGTCTTATTCTGCTGTAAATTTGGGCTTTTTAACATGGGGGCCAATGGGGATTGACTCCCTTTTGGAGCCTGCCTCAAGTGGCCATTCGATGAATTGCAGGTTTTCGGTCTTCCGTATTGCCGTCAGTCCGGAGACCAGAAGTTTGCCATTTGGTGTAAACAGGGGCGAAGTGTGCCCTCCCGCCCAGCCAAGTAGTATGTAGCTGCAGTTCCTTACGACGTGCCAACAGACGGGGTTAACTATATAAAAAGGTTAACCTCCTTCGTGCTGCTGTGCATTACCACCACCACTCTGCTCGATGGCGATGTCGAACTACGGTCCTAGAACTGCGGTCCAAGGATTGCCGCGGTGCTGCAGCTACATAATATAGGCCCAGCCCACTAGTGCAGTGCATTCAGTTTAACCAATCAGAATCAAGGGTTTCAAATCAAAGACCCTATCACACAGCGTGAAAGTTCGCTTCACGAAATTTAACGTGTTTAATGTCGAGGGAAGCCAAAAAATATTTTTTTTCCTTTTTGTTTTACTTTACCGACCTGGCGAAGGTGGACACCACAGACGTAATAAGAAAAGAACACATAAGAGAAGAAGATCCGCTCAGCTCCCTGCAGAAGTTAAATGAGAAAAGAGCTAAAGAGACTTGTCTGGCAAGTACAAGCAGGAGAGGACAGACGCAAAGACTGCCAGCAAAAAACATCTTTCTTGGTAAGTTTATTATTGTTAGCAAGAGAACACAATTAAAGTTGAGCTCACTCTGGATTTATTTTCCTTGGTGGATAGCTCTGATGTGCATTAGCTAATGCTAGTACATGGATTAATATATTTAGTAGCTAATTTTAATATTTTAATAGCTTCATAATCGAGACAGCAACTTTCGTCTGCCATAAACAGTGTTGGGAGTAATGTAATTAACATTACAGTAATGTTTTGCTTTTTGCTGTAAGGCAGTGTTTAATGTTACTAAAATGTCGGTAATATAGAATCTCAGTAACCTGTTGCTCAAATTTGATGCATGAGATTTTAACAAGGCAGGCCTGTGCATGAGCCCTCAGTTCTACTTTTGCACTGTTAAAATGACCAGTGACGTCTTTATCAGAGTAATAATGCAACTAACATGTGAATTGTTTTAATACGCATTTGAAATAATGTTTTTATGTACTGCAATGCCTGACCACACGATATAATAGCATGTGATGTTATATAAAATACTGCTCAACTTTATGTCCCTTTGGTCATAGATCCTGTATTCAACTTTTAAAAGTTGTACCTACTCTTTGCTAACTTTAACCAACTTAATGCTAAATGTAAAGTTGGAATTTCCTGCCTTAGCTCAAGAAAATTAAATAAAGAATAATAGAGATTTGCTATTAAAATAGAATTACAGTGTTTATAATGATACGCAAATGAAGAACTGAACTAGGTGAAAGTACTGGCCTAACTGAATATTTATTATATCTCATTTGCAACTGGATTTTTTTCTTTTAGAGCTTCCTGGGATCGTTGCCTCGCTCAGATGGCTTAAGCCTCGATTATACTCAGGAGCGCATACGAACACAAACAGATGCGGACCCCCCGGACTACTTCTGTTTATACTATCTTCTGCAGTTAGCAGGTGGGCACGTTCTACACATGCGTGGTAGATCGGTAGTTGCCCTGGTAGCGCTAGTCGCCGCGCGGACCTGATGATTTATTCGTCAAGCGGAACCTCGCATACTCGCAAACGTGCAAAATGTAATTCTTGCCTTAGAGGCCACGAAAAGGTAAAGAGGACCAGCTGGACAAGCTCAATGTGCTCATAGGTATGTCTGGTTCCTGCACACGATCACGATCATTTTTGCTCTCACTACATGTCAACAGGGTCAGACTAAATAAACAAATATACATGTAAAAAAATTATATTTAAAATATTGTTATATATTAAGTAATTGGCTACTTTTGTACTTTGACAGTTGACTGCTGTGTTAATGTGAAATGACATGTAGACAGCACAGTTAAGGAAGTCTGTATGTTTGTATTTGTTGTACCTGTTTAATAGCATTTTATCATACAGCTCCTTGTATATGTAGTGAATTCCTTCATTTCTTTGTAAATAAGATCAGATGTCAGGGCAAATATCTCACCATCGCTTTCTTCTGCCATGTGACCTGTATCCTTCTTATTGGTCCCCTTTTAAACCTGTGACATTACATGACACCACCTCTCTGCTACAGATATCTCATCCTGTCTTATGGATGTTCACCCTTCTGTGCCATTTGTTCAAGCGTTTGATTCTATTGGCCTCTGTATTGTGGAGTTGCTTAATACTTCACTTTTAACTGGTGGTGTTCCTAGTTTTTTAAAACATACTGCTCTTAAGCCTGTACTTAAAACTTTGGCGACTGTGGCTCAGGAGTTAGAACGGGTTGTCCGTTAATTGGAAGGGGTTGAAGTGTCCTTGGGCAAGATTCTGAACCCCTAATTGCCCCTGGTGGCCGTTTCACCAGTGTATGAATGTGAGTGAATGGTGAATGCAGATGTAGTGTGAAAGTGTTTTGAGTGGTCGAAAAGACTAGAAAGGTGCTATACAAATACAGAGCATTTATGGAGGATCCATTACAACTCAGGAGCTTTACAGGACAATATACAAACTTCCTTTGATGTCTAAAATTCTAAAAAAAAAAAAAAATTGTAGCAGAGCAGGTCACCTTTTTGTTGAGCTGTTTGACAAATTCCAGTCTGGTTTCCGTAAAATGCATTCCACAGAAACTGCATTAAAGTTTCTGGTGACATTCTGATGTCAGCTGATTTTAAGGAGTACACAGTTTTGGTCCTCTTGGACCTTTCGTCTGCTTTTGATACTGTTAATTACAACATTATGATAAAAAGACTCCATGATCTGGTTGGGATGTCTGGATCAGTTTTAAAATGGTTTTCATCATACCTTTCTGGTAAAAGTTTTAGTGTTTATGTAAATCAGATCATGTCTGAAACTGAAGGTTGTCGTGTGGGGTACCTCAGGGTTCTGTCTTGGGACCCATCCAGTTCCTTTTGTATATATTTCCTCTTGGTAGATAATTAGTCAATTCGGTGACGTATCTCATCATCTATGCAGATGACATTCAACTGTACTGCTCATTCAAGGAAACAGATATTCCATAAATTGTCTTCTTTAATTAACTGCTTGACCAGTATCAACAATGGTTATGTGACAACTTCCTGCTTCTGAACTCAGGGAAACACTAATTATCGCCCTCGAAAGTAGAATCCCTCAGATAAAGCGGCATATTTGTGACTTATGCTCATCCGTCCAGCTGAGCCTCAGGAGTTTAGGTTGTTGATTCAACTATGTCCTTAGATTACTACTCTAAACAATTATTCAGAAACTGTTTTCTCCAACTAAGGAATATTTCCGAATTAAGAACACTGGTGTCAAAGGATGAGTTGGAGATGATCATTCATGCTTTTATTTACTTTTGTTTAACTACTGTAACCGTCTCTTTTTCTTTTGACCAAGAAGGAACTTTACCATCTGCTGCAAGGCTTTTAACTCACATTAACAACATAACGCACATCACACCTTGTTCAGAAGGTCTCCCACTCGGCCCATAAACCGCACCGTCTGACGGGCATGCGCAGTCTGTGGCGCTGTGCATGCGGCCCTCATGTCACCCTGGACCGATGACGTGTCGGCAATTGCGTGCCTCACTCGAGGGGACAGTTTCCAATCTCCCCGTTTTTCTGTTGCAGCCGTTCAGGAGGACACGGTTGTCACGTCTTTATCTCTAGTTCAGAGGAGTTTTGCTGGGCTTCATTTGCATTTTTTCCTTCCGTATTCCGTGTGCGTCCTTGAGAAGCGAGTACAGTATTTAGTTTGTTCGATTTATCACGTGTGATGTTCTGTGTGTTTTATTACCTGTCTCACTTTGTTGCGCATA
>JAPMOB010225065.1:0-39679 GCA_029875015.1 Lepomis gibbosus | reverse complement strand
CCCAGCACAACACAGACTCCAACATAAACTCAATTTGTCAAAGCCTGCAAGAAATGATGTAACAGTAAAAAGCTAATGTGAAGTGATTTGTTTACTATCCCATAGTGATGCAGCCACTAGTTCAACCTGCAGCTGATAAAACTATTACTGTTAAAATCTTAAACGGGACCGCTAGTGGCTGCTGAAAACTACATAATGTCCCTTTAAAATAATCGACAACAGCCTCTCTAAGCATGAAAGAAAATTGTTAAATAAAACACCCATACATGAATAAAACACAAAATGAAGAAACCACTGTAGTGGAGAGATGTGACCCACGACCAGTTCATCATAGTTTATATTAACATAGCGCAGTAAGAATCCAGATGGTTCATAGAGAAGACAACATCTGCCTGTTAACAGACTGGAGTTCCGACACCTGACTGATAAACTGCAGAGCAGCAGAGTAACACAAGGTTTATGATCAGAGATGGTTGTTATATTTTTAGATTACTGTTACACCAACTGTTACGCTGGTCATGATGTACATTTCTAGATGATTACTGTTTTTTCCCTCAGCCTTGTTGTTTTTTTTTGAGTTAAATTTTGAACTTATTTCATGTTTATTTCAGTAAACTTTTTTTGCATTACTCCTGGACTCTTTGGTTATGTTTGAACCCCATGGTAACGAGCTTTGGTGGGGGTCATAACAATTACCTCCAAACCTCTCTCCATATCCCCTCTCTGCTGTGAGTCTGCAGTTCAGTCAGTCAACTGCCGTTTTTCATAATGCGCCATTCATGCACTATTATCATAGCAATGCACAAAGGTAAAAGCGCACCTGGCTTTAAAAGGGAAATGACGCTGATGGTGTATTGCATATTATGTCCTACACAAGCATGACTAATTCACAGACTAAGCGTGCCATTTTCTTCTGCTGTCAAACTAGCAAAACTGGAGCTGAATATGTATATAGACTTGCCCCATCGCCATTTTTAACTGCCACCTCAGCCACTCCATCCTGCCGCCAGGCCTGACTCCAATCCTGCTTATGATCTGGTTCAAACCAGTTTGTGTTGTTCAAAACTTTTTAGTAGAATTGGGATCCCCTTGATCCAAAAAAAATCAGGATTGTCCTGTTCCCAACAGAAGTGTGGATTTCAGGAACAAAATGTCATAAAACTTTTTTTCCAAATAATATAACATTTTATTATGTAGTTGTCTATATACACATTTATTTCTATTTTGCACTTGAGTTGTTTAAACTTTACAGTGATAAAGTAGGTAAAGTAGATGTTACCTATAAGCCTTTCAGTACTGTAAAGTAAAAGCATAAATAATCCCCCAAACAGCTGTCAATGTCAAACAAAAAATAATGCATTTAATTTCAACTGTCACTCATTACTGTACATGATTTACAAAGGCACAATCATCAGAAGCGATCCATTCAAAAACAGTTTGGAACATTTGCATCCCTTATTGCACGTCCAGTTAGTCCCTCATTCTGAGGGAACATTGTTTCTGCTCTCAAGTAGTTAAAGCATGCAAAGCGCCGAACTGCATTTGCAACGCTCCATTTGCAATACTGTGCAACGCTCAGATGCGCACCTTGTTTTGCAATGAGCAGTGTTAAAGCGTGCCTGCTCAGGTGTACAAGAAAAGGGGTCATCAGCCATGGTAGGAGTGGATAGTCACTGTCTGCTAATATAATGCCATCAGGTTGGTTGGATAGGAAATCTCTGTACAGAAGGCTCTCTATCAGGATACGTGCATCATGAACAGATCCAGGCCACTTCACAATGCAATTTGTGATGTTGGGGTTAGCATCGCCCACAAGTCGTATGTTGATGCTGTGCCTACCCTTTCGGTTGACGTACTCCCACTCCCTCTCATGAGGTGCTTGTATATGCACATGAGTGCAGTCGGTTACCCCAATAGTATTGGGCATGTTCCCCAAAAGAAAAAAATCGCGCTTTGCAATTGATACAGCTTTCACCACATTACTCACAGTTGATTTGTTGATATTGTCACCAACAACTTGGTAAAAAGTCCCACATGCATAGAAGCACAGAGAAATGACACACTGTCCTTCCACAGACAGACCGTGACTCCTTTGTGTCCTGTGCTGAAGGTGTGGCCTGACAAGGTCTGCAATGTACTTACTACCAGCATTCCCAAAGTGAAACTGAGCATAAAGTACACCCTTTGACAGTATTCTCTCCTACCAAACTGGTAGGAGACAATACCTGCCATGCCAGTGCCTCTCTGAAAGTCATCTGAGAAAGGGTGGATAAGATGGCTGTGTAATTGGTTGTTTCAAACACACCCATCTCACTTCAATTAGCTGATGTGCTGTGGCCTGTGTGAAATTAAATCAATCCTGTCCAAGGCCTATAAATTCCATGTTCCCCAGACCAAACAGGTGGAAACATGGACTCAAAAGGACCCAATTTCACTGTTGCAGAAACACACACACACACACATGTGGAGGGTGTAAGGTGCCATTATGCCTTAGTAGTAGGAAGTTTTAATTCTACTAAGGGCGGAGAAGTGACTAACTAAACCAAAATGGGTGTTTGGATTGAGATCACCCACAATATGAATGTCATGGGACCTGGCCGGAAGAGGACCACGGAGCAAGTAAAACTGAGATGGAAGAGTCTAAAGGCCAGTGCAACAAAGGACCATGCTAAAGCAAAAAACACCCAAACAGGCAACAAGCCCTTCAGGAGAGATGAATACAGAGATGTGGTTTTTGACACTATTGAAGCTGAAAACTCACAAGCTTTGCACAGTAGTCAAGGTGTTGTAGGGGAAGCAAGCCAGTTCCTTTTAACGCAGAGGAAACATTACTTTTGAATCTCAGCCATTTTGTTGAGGAGGATGGTGGGGCCTCACTGGTAGAGCCAGTCGTCACTGCCACAGAAACTCCAAAAAAAGACGATGATGAAACGGAAAGAGTGGAAGTACAGATTCGTCTGGCAGAGAAACAAATTGCTCTTACCCAACTACAGGAAACCAAAGCCAGACTTAAGGTAAATCCCCTAAAAGCCAGGCTTCAGAAAGCTGGTCTCTTCATAAATGATGAAGAACTTTGAAAATTCTTGAATTCATAAACAATTAGACATTTTGCATTTTTTGTGATTTAAAATACATGTTCACAATATAATTGGGAATGATGTTTGTTTTTTATTTTATTTGTTGTTGGTCAGATGAAGGGTCTGACTGTGAAAAAGGAAGGGACTGTTTGTATTGTTTTATTGTGCTGTTTTCTGTCTCGTTAAATAAAAGTTAACCCACATTGGTTATTCAAACTGTTGTTTTTTCATTAGCAGTCTACACTGTGATGTGTAGTCCCATTTAGAACACTGGTAATCTGAATTTGGAATTCCTAGCTTTGAACCAGGACAAAAGTAAGAGGGATTAGGTGATCCGGGATAGCAAAACATGGGATTTCCAAATCCAGATCTTTCTGATCCAGATTAAAGTTTTTGAACAACTGGGCCCTGGAGATTTGTCCTCAGCTTTTTGACACTCTTTTTAAAGTTTTTAAGAGCTCCAAGAGAGGGCATGTGCAGAAGAGAAAGTCTGAAAAAGAATTCACTGGTGTTTTCAGGGATGTACTTTTGCTTTTGTGATTATCACCGTTTAAACATTTGTGTGCAGATAGACAGTCTCAAAAACAACACAGGAATGATCAGATAAAGCAACATCATCACCACAACCTTAAAAAGTCTCTAAATCCAGAGTGTGTCCCTTATTGTGTGTGGGCTTTATCACATGCTGAGTTCGTCCACCGTTATCAACACAGCATGACATGTTTGTTAGACAGTCGCTTGAGATAGCATGGCATTAATGACCATGGGAAAAGGGAACGATAGAATGAGACTGTTGGTCAGTTTTGGTGTTTAAGTTGCTTTGATTACTATTCAAGTTAGAGTTCTGTTGGGTTTGAATCCAAGAGCTCATGTTGGCAAAGTAGTTCCAACAGGTATTAACTGTACAGACGGAGCTGTACAACACAACAACACAAATGTGTAGCAACAGACCTCCCACCTCTGTAGCGTTAGGGGAGCACATGCAGACCAGACTAGAGCTAGTGTTGCTGTAGTCATGTTCAATACCAGCATGGATTCTGTTCCTTTAGGTTCTGTTGTACCCAGAAGAGAAACAGTTGACCTTTGTACAATAAAACCACTGCAGTTTTTTTTAAAGAGTCAAATTAATTCTTGTGGGAAATACAGAAGTACAAGCCTACCATCATAGTTATAATTTTAATTTATAATTATAGTTTTTCATTTTATAATTGTTTGACTTGGAGTAATTTTACTGATGACAGAGGTGTTTATGGAGTTGTTGATGGTTGTATGATCACCTGCATCTTGGGGTTATTGGTATCCTGTGTATCATTTGACATCCTCTTTCTTGTAAAGTCATACTGTATAACTAAACTAACTACTTCAGTAGTTGATATCTTTAATAGCTACAACTAACATAGTATTGTAGTACAATAAAATGTCTACATTAGAGTGAGTGAGTGAGAGAGGGGGACATAGCTAGAGAACACACAGTAGCCCAACACAGAGATGTTAAGTAATAGAAATAGAAAGGGTAATGATAGGAACGTAGGGACACCAGGAAGCCCACAACCACAGATCCAGACCCTACAGCTTCAACTGTGAACCCACAATATTTTCATTTTAATATTAATGATGTACATTTGCGTATGTGCATGTCCATCTGCAGACACGTCAGATGAGGACAGTATCTCTGCGGCTGCCCAAGCTGTGAGCAAGCTGATCGGGGCTGGTGGGTTGAACCTCCTCATCAACAATGCGGCTATCAACAAACCAGCCTCACCAGCACCGTTATCTGCCACCGGGAAAAATGACATGATGGATGTGTACGAAACTAATGTGGTCGGACCATTTCTCATTGCAAAGGTACTTACTCATACTCTACTCTTTGCTTATAGTGTTCACACACACACACAGAAATGAGAAAAACATTTGAAATATGTACATGTATTCAGATTGTATTAATATAACTAGTTGAATCATTTATAGCATAAAGCATTGTACAGACCTATACACCACTGACCAGAAGCATTGTCAGCTGTTTAATTACTCAACAAACTTAAACATACTTGGAGTTTAATTGATCACTAGTCAGTAAACTCTCCTCTCTCTCTCCAGAATTTTCTCCCAGTGCTCCAGAGATCAGCAGATAGGAAAAAGAACAAGGGTAAATATCCTTTCTTTCATGTTGTACTACCATTTGTGTCTCAGATACAGGGATTATGGGGGATTGATCCTACCTATCATGTAAGTAGAGCAGAGCAGTGCCCTGTGATGGTGTGTCTTGCTGTGGATCTGAATGGCACATTCTGTTTTGCAAATAGCAACTTGTACAAGAGCATTATTGCAACATCGCGTCTGCCCTCAGTCCTGTTCTTCTCTCAGTGCTCTTTAATGAGGAAAAGCTACACCAATGGTGATCCATGTTTGTCCTCATCGACCATCGCTTTCTGTTTTTGACTGTAATCCTTCCCATGAAAGCAGAGTTTCTTTTTATCTGGAGCATCCAGCTGTTTTTGCTGGATCTACTCCATCACTAGATCCAGAGCCATGTAGAGAGGGAGTTGTGTCCTCTTCAGTGACCTTATTGGCATGACTGCATACATTACAACACTGCCAAAGCTTATTAACACAAACTATATAATCATAATAAACAAAACAAACAAATAATTGTCAATAATAAAAGTACTCTACAGGGAACCTTTTTCACAACAATGGCATATTGTGGAGCTCTCTACATGGCTGTGGGGTGCTCCCCCCTTCACCTCTGGCAAATCAGTCATTGCTTGTTTGCATAAAATGCATCATTACTGGTTTGCCAGCATGGGAATGTTCCCACAAAAGAGATGACGAAAGTAATGTCAGAAGAACATCTCACTGCTATCAACAGCAGATGTGTTCAGGCAATAAATACATTGGACAACATTTACAAACATCTTCAAGACACCAAGGGGCCCACCAGTGTTCATAGTCCCCTCCATACTTAAGAAAAAGTCAGAATACAGACAGATTTCATGAAGTGGAAACAGTTTGAATCGGTGTGATTTATACATAAAAACACATGCATGTACAAAAAATATTTATATCACATGAACATTCCAATTATCATATTATAGTTATTATTATTCCTATTTCGTGATGCAAATTACTTAATCTCTCTCTGTGTGTCAGGTGATGAAATGTCTTGCAAGAGGTCAGCCATCGTCAACGTCTCCACGCTCATCTCATCCATAGAGAAATGTCCAGAAACCTTCTCTATAGCACAGATGTACCCTTATAGGACCAGCAAGGTAAAATAATTTACACAAAATCTGATTTTGATAAGCTTAGTATATCATTTTGGGAGAAATCAATACAAAGCACTGTTTTATTTTTAATCTAGAACAATCTCTGGAAGACTATGTTCTTAAATTTGGTTGTATGAAATAGGATCATACCAAAACAGAGGCCCCAAAAGGCAAGAGAGTAAATGTGGTTGAATTAACCGTGTGTTAGCCCATTTTCCTACTCTTCAAACATGTCTTCAAACGTGTCCTCATTAGTTTAAAGGATAAGGATGTCATTGTTACGTATTTTTCCTTTTGTCAACAAATCCCATGAAGTGAGCAAAGACTTCCCTACCCTTTATCTTAAAAATAACCCAACTCATAGTTTAAAAAAGGGCTCTGGCTACTAAACCTAAACAAAGATAGGCTACAATAAACTTAATTGAATCACTCCACTAAACACAACTGCAGAGGCTACACAATCAACACACGAGGCACACAAGTCAACTGGCTGTGACAAGCTACCCCAAGCAACTGGTGGGCTCTCCTTATGAGCAGGAGGTAATTGCAGGTGGTGACGAGCCATTGGTTGAGCTGGAACAGAGGGAACCAATGGGTGGGGCTGAGTTCAGACCCCCCAGAAACCAGGAAGTAGGTGGGTTTTCATTCCACAGGGGCATGCAGCCTACTTGGTAGAGGTGAGACAGAAAAGGGGAAACACAAAGATGACAGCGACAGCCGTGACAAATGGTGGATTATTCATACATACATTTGATGCTCTAATGTAGTGTTGTAGTACTTGAGACTGGTCTTGGTCTTGAGACTGGTCTTAAGACCACTTTTAATGGTCTCTGTCTTGTCTTGGACTCAACCTCATTTATACTCAGTCTCGGTCTCGGGATTTTAATTGTTTAATTTATTTGTTAACATCCTAACTTTGCTTGGATGTAAAACCTATTGCATCAAACGCAACCAGTAAGTCTAATTTAAAATGTGTTGTTACTGTTAACGACTATCACCCCTCCCCGTGTGAAGAAAACACACAGCAATCTGTAAATTCTGCAGTGCAACCCTACAGAGAGGGCTGGGACCAGGTTATTAACTTTTACTGCCACTTAGAAAAAGCATAGAGAAAGGAATGCCATGTATGTGATGTTAGTAGAGTTAACAAGCTTACCTATTATATGTTTCAGGGCACTAATTTCAGTTGCTTGCTATAGTTGCTTGTCAGTTATTTGGCACCTAGCCAGGTGCACAAGCTAACATTACCTAATTTAAGGACATGGCATGTTGTGACAACTTGTTCCTAAGTTTTGGCGAGCATCCATAATCACAGAGAGAATGAATGTATTTGCCTTGTCAGTATTTGTATAAACTTTATCTAATGTGTGATTTATAATGAGCTATGGTGCAGAAACAGTATTTCACACTCTTGGCTTACATTACATTTTTATATCTGTCAGTGGCCAATTCACAATAACATATGGTTTACTGAATGATTAAGTAAATATAATTTCTTATATTATAATTTGCCGAACACCTTACCAGAACATTCACATTTTTTCAATTCATTTTGCCTTTATTTTACTATTGCATAAATAGTTAAAATGGGCTTTTTACTCACTGTTTCCCACAGGATTTGGAGAGACTATGGTGGGTGGGTCCGAGGCCCAAGAGGGTCCTGTAAATTTTCACATGTGTATCCTCGTGCTAAATTCATCAAGTCCGACCCAATTTGATAAATAATGTTTATGTGGTTCTCCTATTACACAACATGTCTTAATAGCCTCTCTTCAGATAGCACTCTCATACTGCAACACTTGTCTTCGTAAAGAGAAACTGACAGGATAAAGTCGCTAACCTGCCTGTCATGATTTATTTTGTTTTTATTGGATTTTATCGTTTGACTTTGAGAACTATGTATCCCTTTGAATGTTGCTGCGGCAAGGAATTGTGGGACAAAAGGAAAGGAGATAATCCTTTCCTTTTGTAAAGGATGGTCCAGTGCATCCCCCGCTAAAGGAGATATGAAAGGAAGCATTGAAGGACCTTTCCTAAGCCTTTAGAGAATTCACCAAACACTTGTCATGGCTGCCACTTAAAGACCGAAAGTTGGCATCAAGGAGGCAAACAGGGACTGGAGAGACCTCTACACGAACACCACAGATATGTGGCAGATCATCAAAAACATCACAGGCTACAAAAGCAGGAGCCCCCCACCATGTGTGTGGCCACATTACCTGATGAACTTAACACCTTTTATGCTCGCTTTGGCCTCCTCAACAAAGAGTCAGCTGTAAAGTCTACTCCACCTCCAGAGCACCGGCCACTGTCAGTATCTAGAGCAGATGTGAGGAGAGTCCTGCTGAGAGTGAATATGAGTAAATCAGCTGGGGCTGATAACATTCCTGGCCATGTACTAAAAACCCGAGCCAATCAGCTATGTTGTTACTGACATTTTCAACATCACACTCACACTGTCTCGGGAGAGGGTTCCCACCTGCTTTAAGACAGCCACCCTCATTCTTGTACCTAAAAAGTCTGCAGGGTCTAGTCTGAACGACGACTGCCTGTGGCTCTCACCCCCATTCTGATGAAGTGCTTTGAGAAACTGGCACATAAAGAACAACATCCCAACCAGCCTGAACCCTCACCAGTTTGCTTTCAGAACCAACAGATCCACAGAGGATGCCATCTTCATCGCCCTCCACTCAGCCCTCACACACATTGAGAAAAACACCAAATTTAGAATTGAAGATTTTTTGGTAGAACTTTGAAACTGAGTGAGCAAAACGGTGTCTTCGAGGAAATAGTGGAGGCCGTGGAAGAGCCGAGCACATCTCGAGGGAGAACAGAGGATGCCCGCACTCACTACAGGGAGCTGCACAAAACTGTGGTCGAAAGCATCCTCTCGCGAATGACCCATTGGTTCGAGAGTCATACAAGACTGTTGTTCTTGGCATTGCTCGATCCACAACTGTTTACGCAGTACAATCAGTCCTTCCCTGAAAATGCACTGAGGAGCCTTGATGAAAGCTATGGAGCACACTATGATCTGACCAGGCAAACAGCAAAAATGAACTGCTCTCACACGGAGAGTCCAACAGAATCAGGAAATAACTAATAAGATGTATTATACAACAAATAACATTATAGGATGCAGAATTAGCAGGCTAGGTTTTTACACTTTTTTCACTGAGTGTGGACAGGCTCCATATGTTTTCAAATGCTCAGCCAAAATACCAGACATGTTCGATTCCATGTAATATTATATTTAACTATTTTAAATATAAGTTTCTGGACTCTGATGGCCAACAACACGAGGAACCAAAACAGTTTAGTCTCTCATGCATGTCGAAGTGTCCTTGCACAAGATACTGAACCATGACTGTGTGTGAATGTTAGTTTCCGTTTGAGCACTTAACATTCACTATATGATTGTGTGTGAATAGGTGAATGCGATGTAGTGTGAAAGCGCTCTGAGGGGTCATAGAGAATAGAATGGCGCTATACAAATACAGAGCATTTACTATACAGGTGTCTTGTGCAGGTCAAACAGTTTTTTTTTGGTGGGAGTGGGGTTCAAACTGAGAATCAGATCAGCAGCAATGATACAAGTTGAAATCAGAGTAACAAGTTTAATACATTATAGTGATATATGGAGCTTTTGTGACAAGGTGGTGCAGCCTGTCCCTGTGTGCCAGGTTGAGAGGGGTTTAAATCCAATCCTGGCATGAATCCCCTCTCTACACTACGTCGTTCAATAAAGCTGAGAAGCCTTAGTTAATCAGCTGTGATAGGGAGCCTCCGTCTACAAAAACAGACTAATTCATGAAAATTATAAGGAAATGATTTTTCTTTCTTGTGTGGGTTTGCATATGTCACCGACCAATTACAGGCTAACACTCAGCAAGTCTATGAACTATATGTTTAGCTGTCCAGACACAAATAACCACAATTCAGGAAATTCATATTTGCATTAAATAATGTTTAAAACATGTTTCACTAATTATAATTTGTCACACAATTACCTGTTCCCATGAGCATCAGCAGTCCATCTGAAGTCATTTCACATCATTTATCTTAGAAAAGTTATGATTACTGATGCTACCAATACAGGACAACACCCACAACCTTTAACTTTCCATAACCGTGATTGTCTATTTCAAACAGACAAAATGAGTTGTTTTTCAGTAAGTTAAATTTGTATTCTATGAGATAATCAGTAAGGTGATATTATCTAGCTAGTGAAGGCAACACGTAGTCTAACCTTAGCTATGTGGAAAGATGCAAAAGTACAGTAATGTTGCAGAATTTTGTCAAGCCAAAGATGTCCCAACTGCTCTGGGTGTGGAGGACAGTATGTTACAGTCATTGATTTTGCTGCACATGGTCCACCCACGCAAGTGTGTCTTCTTATCAGAAGTATATGGGAATACACGGTGCAGTGCTGATGTGTCCCTGACTCTCCTGTTAGAGAGCTCCAACTGTAAATTGGATTCATCATTCTTATTAGTCTTGTGACCTTGTATTACCTCCAATCTGGGTAGAGTTGTAATGATCCAGAATAAGTGAAAACAGCGGTGTGAGTGTTCAGAGCCAAATTTGAAATGATAAGTGGAATACTAATGTTTCTTATGAGTTTTATGTGACTACAGAGGCTTGGGATAATCCTGAGGATGTCCTTTTGTAATAAGGGTCCCTTTTGTCCTGGGTCCCTTATTGCGCCGACTGTATCCACACTCACAGCATTGAATGTTGGCTTCATTCCAGTGAAGTGTCTGAGTAAATCAGGCTCATGTACCAGCCAGAGCCCTGGGCATACCTAAATGGAAAGCAGCCAGTAATCATACACCAATGTTCGGCAGGTCTATTCTAAAATCTATAGGTAATCAATATTAATCATTAGAAATCAGCAGTGTCTGCTCGCTTCATACATGATATAATCATCTAGATCGAGGAAGTTAACTGAGCATTGATGAAATAAAAACTTGATGGCAGCAGACAGTATTTTGGTAGCTGATAGAATTAGGTTTCACATGCTACCAAAAATAAGTAATTTTTTATGATTAAAAATGTTTTAGTGCACTTATTTTCGACCCTGCAAAGAACACTTTCTCAATAGATAAGTTAAGGGGGCTTACAGTGTGTGTGAGCATGTTGAGGACCCAAACGCAAGACACCGGAGCTGAGCAGGCAGAGTTCAGTGATTTATTAAAGCAAAGCCAGCACAGTGCAGGCAGTGGCTGAGTCCAGAACAAAACCCAAAAGGAGCACAGAGTACATATATTCAAACAAAGACAGATACACAGGGTAGGATCACAAACAAAGGAGACAGAGCAAGACAGCTTCATGCAACAATCACAATAATCTGACAGAGACTGAACAGAGCACAAGCATTAAATAACAGGGCTAACGAGCAGGGAGGGAGTCAACAGGTGACCGGGATCAGGACTAACGAGGCAGAGGCAGGCAGAGAGACAGCAAGGGAAAACAGAGACAGTGAGGCAGAGGGATTACTGGGAGAATAGACATAACACAGGTTACTGGACACTAAACACAGGCCATAACAAACTAAGACATGACAGATCAGAATAATATAAATGACAACTAATCTAGGGACAAATAAACTATGACCAACAGGGAGACAGACAGGCTAGGATAAAACAGAACTCAGAGCAGACATGGGCAAAAACACAGAAGTACACAGACCAGGAGAAAACACTAAGACGTGAACTAAGGCACAGGAAGGGAACAAAGATAAGAGACAAGACAGACGGACACTAAGTTAACTTAAACATGCGAATGAACAAAAGACTAAACATAGCTACGAAACACAAAACCCCAAACATGACAAGATTAAAATAAAGCTTATAGAAACACAGAACCCAAAACCATGAAAACAGATACAAAGTAAACTAAAACATGCGGATGAATAAAATAACAAACAAGGCTAAACAACAGATACTGAGCTGACCAAATAACCAAAACTCCCAGAGAGCTACACACAGCAGACAGGCACACAGAGTGACAAGATAACAAATGAATCAGCATATCTGATGTATTCCTCTTCCACAGTTGCACTTGTCAGTAAATATCTTATAAATATGAACTATGAAGGAATATTGATATGAACCTTCCAGTGCGCATGCATAAAGCAACACTACTTTGTTAAACAAATAAATCCCTTTATTTAATTTATTATTGTTTAGATTTTCCATTGAATTTAAATACATATTTAATTGTAAATAATAATTATGTTTTTAGTACCTCAGAATGAGCCATTTCTATCTAAATACACCCTAGGTCCCCTTACATGGAAGTCGTCATGTTGCACTGCCATTTTTGTACAGTAACCCAAAACGGACAAATGGCTCTATGGAGCACGTTTCGTCACTAAGTTCTTCTGCTTCTTGTAGATTTACGGCATTCTAGGTGCTCATCACTACCATGAATACAAATGTACATAGAGAAAGAAAAAGTAAAAATATAGGGCATTATTCTACAACGCTGTGTTTTGGCTTTGCTAAGTTTGCTAACTGAAAAGTGGAAAGGAGTCTTGATCCACACCTGGCTATGCCTTAGTTATCTTCCTCTATTCAATTCAATTAAATTTTATTTATATAGCGCCAAATCACAACAACAGTTATATCACTGCGCTTTTCATAAAGAACAGGTCTAGACCTTACTCTGAAGTTATTTACAGAAGCCCAACAATTCCCACATCTGTTAAATGGTTTATAATGGACTGTGGTGCAGAAACAGTGAGGCTTACATTTTCCTGTTATCTGTCAGTGGCAAAGCTCATCCTTATGCTAGATGGGATAGTTTTTGGGATGTTCTTCATTTTCTTTAGTATGTTAGTCCAGATGAGCCAACCCTCCCAAGATGTAACAAATAGTAAGATTACAGTACAGTAAAATGAGTATGCAACATCATGTAACACTTAATTTCTTGATGTTGCTGTTTTTTGAGGAACAATAATATTCACAATAACATATGGTTTAACTGAATAATTAATTAAATATAATTTATTAATATATCTATCCAAAGAAACCTCATTTCTTGACTGATGACATCTTTTGTCCTGTGTTGACCACTGTAGCTATCCTGCTACTCCTCAGCTTATTAAAACTTCCAAATTCCTAGAAACAATACAGAGGATGACCCCATGTCATACATATACTGTCTGACAGTATGTATGACATGATTAACACTGAATACTCTTACACTAAATTCATTTTTTACACAATATTTAACACTTATTTTTGACTTTTGGAACAACAAAGCTTCTGTCCGTTCTGCTCTGGTCACCAGGCAGCGCTGAATATGCTGACTCGCTGTCTAGCTGAGGACTTCAAGATGCACAACATACTGGTAGCAGCAATCCACCCCGGCTGGGTCCGCACTGACATGGGAGGAACACAGGTGAGGTGATGGAGCGTTTACAGAGACGTGCTGTATGTCTTTTAAATATACACATATATTATATAATATAATATATTCTGTTCTTACTTTAATATGTATGTGTGTTTGTGGCTGTAGCCTATGTGGAGTTTATATTGTCTGTAAATTATTGTTGGTTTGGGCATAAATGGTAAGTAGCTACATTTACATAGCGCTTTTCTCTAAAGAGCTTTACAAGGCTTTTGCTAGTCATTCACGCACACATTCACCCTGTTCGCAGGGTAACTACCAGGCAGGGTGCTGGCCAACCATATGGAGCAATTTGGGGTTGAGTTCTTATCAAAGTACACTTTGTGAACAAATTACACTCACATGTGGACAGGAGGAGGTGGGGATCAAACCACCAGTCCTGTGACCTACCTCCTGATCCTCTGAGCCATTTTTGTAGATCAAACTGCTCAGCAGTCAATAAAGTAGGTAAGATTGGCTCCACCTCCACCAGCTCCAACATTATGATGTATCAGAAAAAAATCCCACAATAAAACTTAATGAGCCCATCTTAATAAGTCCATAAACTTACATTAACATTTTCAATGCAGAGCTTGAAATGGGGTAATGTAATTTTTACATCGTGGCATTATTACTTTTAAGTAAATTACCTCCATTTGCGGTATCCATCAGCTGTTGGTGCAGTCTCACATCATGACCTACAGTGTGCTTGTTCTACATCTGGTCTTCATAATAATGAGGGGTCCATAAGTTTGGTTTTTAGCCATGTTAGCAGAGTGCAGCTATGGATGGTAAAGTTGGTTGGTCAGTCAGTTCATCACTTTGGGCTAGACTGAAATATCTTTACAACTACAGAATGAATTGCCATGAAATTGTGCACATTCATTCATTTATTGTTTTGTCTTCATTCATATCCCCCTCAGGAAAAATTGTAATAACTGTTTTTATTGCTTACTGCTTTTTATGGCTGTTTATAAGGCTTTTCTTAATAGTGTCAGTGCACTATCCACATCCAGAGACCAACCAGTTTCTGTCCGATCCTTCTGCTAAGGTGTACCTAGATATAAGAGGGACGCTGAGTCTGTTGGTCAAAGTATAATTCCTCCAAAAATAATATGTTTTTGTAATGATAATAATGTTCAATCTTAAAATTGCAGGTGAAAACAAACTTTAAATTTCGAGCTTCTTGGCCTTCCCTATAATAGGCTCTGGGTAGTTTGTTCCACTATTGCCACCACTGTGAAGCTCCTGTATTTAGGCCCTACTTTACATGAGTAATATTGAATAAATGAAAAATGCAGTTTCCACCTTAATTTTATTTACTTATCTCTTTCCATTTTTTGTTTGTTGTCTCCAATAGGCTCCTTTAACCACCCAGGAGAGCGTACTTGGCATGCTCAGTGTGATGTCATCACTCAGCAACAAAGATTGTGGGTTGCTTGTGGACTGGCAAGGCAACACTATCCCCTGGTAGCAACCACACCAGACCTACCGACTAAACACGGCAACACCCACTTTGTTTGGCATCTGGGGGTCAAATTAAAAGCTTTTTACCAACACGTTGTCTCTAACTACTTTTACTTGAGTACACACAAAGTCCTCTTCAGTCTGTTAGCCTCTGCCATTAGCTAACATCCATAGAGGCGGCTGAGCCTGGTTATATTTCCAGCTCTGACTCGACGCCGGCTATTATTTGATAGTGGAAAAGTTACACTATGCTATAGAGTTATATACTGTTGCTCGGTGAGTCATCACCAGATATAAATCTCAAGTTCTCGAGATTCCAATGTTACAAACTGCAGTAACAGGCATAGTGAGCCAGTGACAGAGACGCCACTGACCCTGTTACAAGTCAGTGTACAATCAAAATTATTTTTAATCTGTTATTTCAAGATAAAATTACTACGTAACGTTGCTTTAATACAAGACTCACATATGTGTTACTGTGTTGAGACTTACAGTTTGGTGAAATTTTTCGTCCTGTTAGTTGTCCTGTTCTTTCCTGTTAAAACCTCCTTCTTATCTAACTTATAAACATGAACACACATCTTGTCTTGCAAATAAATGGGTGAATGTGACAAGTAGTGTAAATCGCTTTGAGCGGTTGGAAGACTAGAAAGTCACTATACAAGTACAGACCATCTACCATTTAGCAAAATTGGGTATTCCTCGATCAGAAGAAAAACATCAGGTGTATGTAATTTCTAGACCACATCAAACCTAAATAAAATTCATTTAAAGACTAATCCCCTTCTGTTCGTTTTAGGAGTTTCTCTTGTTGTTGTTCTTTGATGTATGGCCAATAGGACCTGCCAGCTAATGCTTCATCTACTGCTGTAATGGAAATGTAGCCAACTGTTATAGCGTATCCTGTTTCTTTAAGACAATGAGGCAACTGTCAATATCATTAACAAAGGGGCCCTCAGTAGATTTGTAAGGCACCTTTATGTTGGCATCTGTGTCTCGTAACGCGTAAAAGCTCATATGCCTGACCTGCTCCCCATTATTTAAGTTTGAATACAACTACTCAAACTACATTCAACACAACACTGTAACCTATTGTATATGCTCTCTGCTGGTTTCTATACGAGATCTGACTAGATGTATGCAAAAATGTATTATATATTTTAAGGATGGGTGTTTTTGTTTTTCTGTGACTTGCTATCCGAGAAGCCGAACTCATTAGTTTGCCTCGCGCCTTCACCTCCTCTGCCAATGCAGTTTCCCACCTCCTGCACTGCTCATTGTGTCTGCATAGGTGCAGCAATAACTGCAGCATCCATGTTTGAATGCTCAAGGCTGTGGGTCGTTGGTCATCAACTGCCTATGAACGCTACCTCTCTGCTGAAGACCAAGCCATCCTCAATGGTTAAAAAAACGAATCTGCTGGCTCATGCAATAAATCACTACAAAAAACTATTAACACATTAGCTATGTTACCTCAAACTAGCAAACTCTGTAAATTCAACTGGCCTCAGTGCAAGTCATTTTACATCAAAATAAAAGTTGTGGTCCTGACTGAATAGAGCATAGCTTTAGTTGAGGCAGGCAACAAGGTCAAACTCATTTCAGACTGTGAAGGACATCGTAATAATTTGTGGTCATTTTGTCTTCTTTTCCTTCTCTTCCTGCAACAGACAACAGATAACATTCTGAAAGCTAATTCAGTAGACTACTGAGATCATCGTCAGCTTTAGGTTAGGAAATTAAGGCAAAAGACACACGTGCAAATGCCCCACACAGTGTCTACAGGTGATTCTAGTGTGATACATTTGCCATTTCACATTATTTCTGAATATTAAAAGAACCCACACCATATCACAGTGTCAGTGAAAAGAATGAACGCATCTTTAATTTCATTTGTAGTTTTTAACATTTTACACTCCTTTTCTTTAATACATGCCTCTTACAAAACAACCTACATATAGTTTTCCAAAAAAGCAACTGACATGGCACTGAGATCATCTTTAATAACTGCAGTACAGGAACTTTACAGTTACGTGGACATCTTTTGGCAGCAGTGTTGCCTGAAGTGGTGGATTGAAGTCAGTGTGGACAATTTATTATGCCACGACAGTTATGTACTTCTCTAACACAGAGGCAACATGGTAGTGTGTAGAACTGTCAGTTTGTCATCAGGTTAAGTTTAAAGATGGGTGTGTGCTCCAGTGTTTTAGTGGATGGAGAAGAGCATAGACATACTACAACATACAGTCATACAGATCATCTGGAATTTTCACATCCATAACAATAATGATACAAGGATCAAGAATCAGAGTCATAATTATACGGTATAGCAATAATAATAGCAATTATTGATATAGTCTAAAAACTACACTTGTGTTTACATCTTTTCTTTCTTCAAAAAAAAAGATAACCATATATTTATATTTATATACTAGAAGTTCTTAAGTCTTTCTCTTTCTGGTTTTCTGACTGAGTAGGTGACTTAAATATTTACAATGATTATTTTACAACCATTGGCCCAGCCCACTGAAGATAAAATGTTCCTTTTAGTTTGTCTAGATTAAAAAGCACGCAGAGGAAGGAGGGATGAGGGAGGAACGGTCCCAGTGAAAGGCAAGGTAGGGAGGGAGCAGAGGATGGAAGTGAGGTCAGTGTTCCCGTTCCCAGACAGGGTCCCAGACCCCCAGAACCCAGGGCCACACAGGGTTTCTCATGCTACATGTCAGGCGCATAAGTGATGGAAAGCCTCACCTTGTCGAGGCACGCAGGGTCTCCAACCTCACACTGGAAGGGTGTACAGGGCAGCACTCCTCCCCCCACTCCCCCTACATCACCAGCAGCTGTCCCAGCACCATCCTGAACTGCTGCGTACACCCTGCCAGCTCCTTCACCCTCTCAGTCATCTCCCTGGCTGCTCCAGGGGAAGGATACTGAAGAGCAGCTGTCTTTGTACTGATCACAATGTCTTTGAGTTTTTCACAAAGGGTATTGCTGCTCTGGGCCACCCGGGCCCTCACGTCAGGAGACTTGGCCTGGCGTGACAGTGTGTCGCCAATGAACACGAGCTTGTGCGCGCTGAGGATGACGAACTTGCTGTGTGCCACAAAGATCTTGGGTGGCTGGTTGGAGTTGACGGCGGTGAAAAAGGCATCGATGGCATTGGTCACCGTGGTGACATTCTGCTCACATTGCTCCTGGTAGAAGAGGAGGAGCTGCCGGTCGCCGTTGCACAGTTTGGACGAGGTGAGGGCTCCAGAGCCGTTCTGGGCCAAGTGGTTGGCCAGAGCGTGGTGCGGGGACGGGACCCAGCCAGTCATGTCGTTGTTGATCGGCCGGCTGACTTCCTGCTCTAGCCGCTCAAACTGTTTAATCTGGAAGGAGAAGAGAAGGAAGGAGACATTTAATACTTAAAAATAATACTTGCAAAGCTGCAGTAATTAGCCGATAGAAAACTAATCTGGAAACATTTTGATAATGATTATTTATTAATTAATTATCAAGAAAAAATGCCTCACACTCTCTGGTTCCAGCTTTTCTCTGTTGATCTGACGAAACAAGTAATTAAAAATGTAACACTGGGCTGTGGGCACCTTTTTCTTTCACAATTGTTGGACATTTTATAGACTAAACAAATGATTGATTACTCGCTAGATAATGAATTATTAAAAACAAAATAATAATAAAAATAGCTGTTGTGGATCTAACTACTTGTGCTTTAATTAAGTGCAGTTGTGTTGGTCACGTATCAAACTAAAACACAGTTTAACATTTAGATGAAAACACGATTTTGCTCTACTAACACTCGATTACTACTACTACTACTAAATATATCAAAAACTGTAATTCCCACTTTGTAAAATCCTACTTCTGTCTCTCCGACTGACACTAACAGCAGTTGAAACAAGTGGAGTGTAGCTGTTTTTTCAACTATGTACCTCAAATCTGGTGAAATATGTTTGAGTAAGATTTTAAATAACTAAACTGTTCTGTCAGACTTATTATGAAACTCTACAGGTCTACTGAGCTTTTTAGCCTCTTTAAGCCCATAGTTTTGACTTTATAACTAATATATAAGGTGAGGATGTCACACTTGTGTGCCTGTCCACTTGTTTTAGAGTTTGTCTGTCCCCTGGTGGCCAAGCATTAAAGCATCTTAAGTTCTTATTACGACCTACTACTACTAATTTCTACTGCCATCTATGTTCACTCTCAAATAAACACACACAAACCAAGTAAAGTGAGGGTGATGGACTGAGGCAGAGGAGGATGAGGACACACACACACACACACACACACACACACACACACACACACACACACACACACACACACACACACATACCTGTTGCTGTTCCAGTTGTGTCTTGTGTCTGATGATGTTGCCTTTCTCCAGCAGCTGTTTTTGGTTCTTTTCAAACTCTTCCTTTCCCTGACAGAGCAACACACAGTTACACCACTTGTACACACTTACAAGTTATATTTAAAACATATGTCTTTGTTTGTGATTCAGTGGGAGTATCATAATTAATGTACAGCCTCTGTCTCCCTCTAATGGTCACGAACATGAACTGCAATAAAATATATGGCCTTACAGTATCTCCTCACACACATACAATGAAACAGTGTGTAATGACAATATGCGTTTCATTTTCTTATTACTGTGCTCAGACTGTGTACCGTTTCAACATAAACTGTATAAGTGTATATGTGTGTGTGTGTACCTGTAAATGTACGTAGTCATAGTCCTCCATCCAGCCTTCCTCTGTGGTCTCATATGGCCTGTCCACACCTTCCTCTTCCTCTGCAGCTGTAAGCTTTGGTGGAGAGGGGAGGGGCCGCAACTGAATGTTCACCTTCTCCCCTCCCTGATAGCTACCACTTCCTGATCCTGTCATGTGACCACTGATCTCCCCTGGAATTGGAGGAAGCGGCAGCTGCTGCTGGTGCCGGGTGGTCCGCTTGAAGAGCAGAGACGCGTTTCCATGCAGGAAGGAGGCGAGCTGCTTGGCGTCGTCTGGGATGCCTCGTGCCGTCATGATTAGTCGATCTAAGTCATCCCCTCCTGGTGGTGGTGCTGTGAGCGCTGTGTGCGACCAGGAAAGGCCGTCTAAACTCTGACTGTGTCGAACTAAACTCTGGAAGACCTCCTCCATCTTCCCCACCTGACGGCCCAGTTTGGTCTGCAGAGAGCGGTCTGTGGCCTGGGACGCATTCGCCACAGCGCCCCGGGCAAATTCTAGGAAGTCTCGGACAGTGACGCGCACTCGGTCAGCAGCCTGATGAATAGCTGGGAGGTTCCCTTCCAGGTGAGCAGGGCTTCTCCAGTTACCTGTGATGAATGACATCATGAGAGAAACGCTGGATTCAACAGCTTGCTGGAGACGACACAGACGCTCCATGGCCTGCTCCAGGTCTAAGATGAGGGGTTTTGCTGGAATGGAGCCAGGAGCAGAAAGTGAAGAGGAAGAGGAGGTGTCACGGACAGGGACCATGTCCAAGGATGAAGCAGAGTGGTTGCTCCGTGTGCTTCCAGTGCTCGAGGCAGACAGCCGCTTAAAGGTCAGCTCCTCACTGGTGGACTGGGCATCACGCACAACCTGGAAAACACAAAACACAGCTGAAATAATGTAGAGACTATCCGGATTAAAGCAGGATGTAGATACTCTTACCTAGCAGTCCCCCCCCTGTTTTGTTGATTAAAAAATTTAAATTAAATAAGATATGGCAACAAAACCACAGAGACAGACTATGAAAGCAAGCAATTCTGTACAGCAGCCATTCATAAAAAGGCAGGCCAGCGCATTCAGTGTGGCCTCAATCATGTCAGTGGCAAACTCTGTTTGTCTCAAGCTAAGCCCAGACAGCAGAGAACACATAGTTGCAGTAATACTAGGTGAGCAAGAATGACTGTGAGTGAGCGGCTGAGTTTGTAATTATGACTGGGTTTACTGAAGAGAGTCAGTGTGTTGTACTGTACCGCAAAGCCATCTTGTTTTAAAAGCAAACAAACATCTTTCTCAGAATGTGGGACTGCCAATTTTAAAGCTGTAATATGCAACCAACGCGTGCTCGCATGAACTCATGAGAGAGCATAATCCAATACACAACCGCTTTCATAGACATTCTGTATTATACGCAGGAAAACAGGCATACCAAACAGACATATTCAGGCTCTGTTACGTCAACGTTCCCGGCTCATACAGCGCAGCGAGCCGCATGTTGGCACAATACTCCCGGAAAAAAGGCAATGTGACAGCGGCTATAGACAGACAGTGAGACAGCTTCACACAACATGCTGGAAACCCAGTTAAACTCCCACTGCAACATTACAGTAATATTTTTATCATCTTTAGGTTGAACTAATCCATGCAAGTAACGAACTTCATAACATTACATTTACTGCATTTAGCCGACATGATACGTTTCAGTATCTAACATTACTATCTGTTTGTCTTTCAGCAATGTCAACACAGATAAATGTATTGGATGATAATGTAGTGGTTAGTGAGCTAAACTGAATATTATGAGATTGTTAGCATACTTTATAACAGTTAGACTGCAGTAAGTAACATTGCTGTAGTGAATGGGTCTTCCACTTTGTTGTTGTCCTGCACCGTTTTGTTGCGTTATTGTAGAGTATGTGGGTCATAGAAGTTACAGCGACTGAGAGGTGGAGAGGCTGTGTACCTGAGTATCAGCCTTTCTGATGTTCATCGTCTTCATCACAAAAAACTTGATTGTTTTTATCCTTACGTAGAGTTTGTGTTGTGCTAGGAGCTGGTTGTTTTGTGGTGTTAGTGGACTGCATGTTGTTAGCTGCGGTGTTGTTTCTGCAGTCTGAGAGAGGCTCAGGAGCGCGCATAGGGCTACATCCCAACCCGGTGCCTTTACATTAAAAGCAGAACAGTGGGTTTTCTAAGCGACAGAGAAAACAGGTGTGTGCTTCATTTCTAAGTGAGACTACAGCCTGTTGACAATAAGGCAGTGAAAATTTGATTTGTATGTGATTTCATTGAATCACTACATATAGCCCCTTTAAGTCTCTTACCTGTGGTGGAACATCGTAGACATATTGGTCTCCTTTCTCCTCTCGTTCCCGAGGAAAGTCGTAGACATCCTGGGTAGGGGGACCTCCAGTCCGCAGGCTGGCTGGGATGTCATAGATCTCCTGGGGGGCCTGGCTGACCCTGCCCCTTTCTGCATGATAATGCTTTTCAGTCAGAATGGGGGGTGGGACGTCATACACGTCCTCTGGAATCGGCGGCTCATCATCATCGTTGAGGTTGTTGTGCAGGTACTGGCCAGGAGGGACGGGTACTTGTGGCTTGAGTTTGGCAAAGTGGGGTGGTACGTCATAGGTCTCCTCTCTGACTGGCTGAGCATCAGTGACATCTTTACTGACAGACGGGGGGAAGTCATAGACCTGAGGAAACAGATTGAAATATCCTGTATTACATAAAGGGTTTGATTTGATTGTTCATTTTAGTTTGGACTGTGTGCATGTGTGAAACAGCTGTACAGTCTCTGGGGCTTTTGCCATGAAAGCTTTTAGTTTCCGTCTAAGTCTTCCCTGACCGATCAACACACATCTTATGATGTTGAAAATAAAATACCTCAGAAGACAGAAAATTGCACAATAAACTATTTAAAAACAGCTTTCCTAAGAACAGCATGCACCCAGATCACCTTAGTTTGATATGTCAGATGGTTGTGAGTAACTTCGTAGCTATAATGTAATGTGCACATTACATGTTACATCCCAGAGGAGAATTGCTACTTTTTACTGTAGAAGCAGTTTCTAGCAATGCTAGCAGCGTGGGTCTAGGGGTTGCAAATGCCGAGCAGTTTGGTTCACACATTCATGTCCCCCTCGGGATGAATTATTAATATGTTTTCTCTTACTAACTTATTAAAATGTTAGCATGCTAACTAAGATGGTGACAATGGTAATTATTACAACAGAGCAACTAGCATTACTGTACACTTACTCTCATTAAAATCCATGTCTGAAATTCTACTCTTATTTTTGTGATGATCTTTTGGGATTGTGTTTTGCTGTTTATGTAACATTGTGTGTGTTATCCATTCTCAAGACACCCGTCCTGCTTAAATGACATTTTTGAACATGACCGCAGGGATAGAGTATGACACAGATACAGCAATATCTTCAAATTGACAGCATCAAGCAATTGTATCAAAATTGTCATACTACAAATCTGTGACATAAAAACACATTAGCTCCCAAATCCAAACCACAGCCTTACCATTTGCTGTGTGTTCTTGTCTGTGCTTGCAGGGGTGTCATATATAAAATGGCCACTAGATGGCCCCTTCACCACCATGGGAGGAGTGTCATACACCTGAACACAGAGAAAAAGGCAGACATAAATAACTCACACATCACACTGGAGATACACACACGTACACACGAGTTCATGACATTGATAAAGACTAAAAATACAAAAATAATTTCCTGTACTGATTTGAGGTCAACACAAGAGAAAACGTTTTGGACTTTTGAAAATGCAATTGAACACCTTTCAAACTCTCAAAAAAACAGGAAACAGACATTCGTTTCAAGACCTATAGATCTGTAAATCCTCCCACAGGAGACGTGAATGACTCCGTGTTGTTGGCACCAGATGGTGATCATTTTAACAAAAAAAGCTGATGTTCTCTTGGGATTTGTCTACACTACAGTGTAGGAATGGTTATATAAATACAGACAAACCTTGATGTATACTTGAAAATTTGAAAAAGAAAAATCCTTGAGACAAGCTTCTGAGAGCATGTACATGAATGCAAAATCCTGATTTTGTGTGCACACAGTTCAAAACCTGCTCTCATAATTTCCTAAGTTCAACAGGACACATCCACATCTGGCTGTTGTGTACTGGGTCATACGACAGGATGACCCTTCAGCCCACTGCAGCGCAGTTTTGCTCTTCCCTTTCTTAGACTTTGCACATGAGGGGTACCGAAATCCAAAACTGAGAGAGACCAGATGCTTTAAAGGTCCTTGAGACTTTTTCAAACCACCTTAGAAATTTTACCACAGAATGTATACAGGCGTGATCCCACACACAGAAACTATAAAACACACACACACACACACACACACACACACACACACACACACACAGCGAGTCACAGTACAAAGTTGAATGGGTGTAAAAGAGGAGAGGAATGGGGATGAAGAGGTGAAGAGGAGAGGGAGGCAAGAAAAGAGAACAAAGCTGCAGGAAGAGGGTGGAAAGAAAAAACTGGGAAGCAGGAGGAAAAGAAGACAGAAGGAGGAGGGGAAAGGCAGGGAAAGAAAAGGAAAACAGGAGGGGGTAGAGATGGAAAAAGGCAAAGTAGAAGCCAAAGACTCATCCCTGGAATCTGAACCAGTGTGGTTTTGGTCACATGACTACCTCTTTATGAGACAGTAAGCTTATTGAGGATATGTCCATCTACTCACACTCACTCCCTCAGTCCTCTCTTCACTCAATACTCTGTATCTCTCACACATACTGGAATGACTTCCTGTCTCTGGTGTTAGACCTCTGACACACCACGCACACACACGCATGCGTGTGCGTACAGCAGCTGTGATGCCACTTCTTTCCAAATGGGGCATTTACACCCCTATGCCTGTTATACTGGAACATTGACAGACAGACAGACAGACTGACAGACTGACAGACAGACAGACAGAGAGGAAAACCAGCAGAGCAACACATTAAACTGTCTGTTCTACTCGGCACCATTGCACCATTCATTATACAGTATCTCATCCTAACATGTATACCGTACGTGATTCTAGTCATGCCAGTAAAGCAAATTTGAATTTGAAAGAAAAAGCAAGATTAAGAGAGACCACTGCTCAGGGGTGTGTTCAGGGTTTGCCACCTTAGGTGCCACCCCATGATTCTTAACTATAAGTGGCTGTCAGCCCAGTCAGAGGATTTTACAGAGATTGGATAGTACAATTCTGTCCATAAAATAAGCTGAGTCATAAAATAAGCTCTGTGAGGGCCCCCAAACATCCTGTCATTACCTTCCTCGGATCACAAAGCAAACCCCACCAGAACTCAGAGATGATGCTAATAAGGTAAGTGAAAATTGGCTAATTTACTACCCTCACCAACCCACCAACAGTCCATGATGTGGACTTCATCAAGGACTGACAGGGACCAGAGGAACTAAAGAAACTAACTTTGCAATTCCGAGTTTTATACATTTAATCTGGAAAAGATGTTTAGACTCTGAGTAGATAATGAAGTACCATATAATATTAGTATGTTGTGTAAAAGGACCATAGCTTGGAACAAGACAAAATTTTGCCAATCTCATGTCTCATGTTAATGCCAAATCTAACACTCCTTGAGTGCCTGTCACTTCTCCTCCTCAAAAAGAAACATTCCTGTAATTCAATTTTATTTACAATTTAATTCGTTATATGTTTATACTAAATCTACACACACACAAACCATTTCAACCTGGGTTAACACCCGTCACTTAGCCTAATTATTACAAAGTGATGAATGTCCTGTTTTTTATACATGTTTGCTATCTTGCAGCAACTGAGAAGGCCAGCCTTTCAAACACTGAAGCATTTGTCATGTAATAAACTTCAATGATTTAGGAAAGACAAACACAAGACAGAGTTGGTGAAGTTCTGCTCTGACAACATCTGACACAGTTTAACTTCCTGGGAGAGATTGTTAATTAAACAGGAACAAAGATTTCTTCTGATAGCTAGAAGGGAGAGTGCTATGAACAATTTGCTATAAACAATTCAATGCCTTTTTAAGCTATAAATCACTACAATTACCCTACTGATTTCTTACCAGACGGAATTTTTATTTTAGTTAGTCTTCATCCAAAAACTTATATTCTCATCTAGTTATTGCATCTAAAAACTAGACAGATATAGAATTAATACTGTGATACAAGATTTGTATTCAAATGGCTAAGCCTGCTGTGACAATAAGAAGGTAAAGTTATTAATGCGATGAGTACATGGCCAAGAACAGTCCCTACACCATTACACCTGCTGGACAGTAGTCATCAGCTCAGCTTTCTTTTCATGTTCCCATCAGTGCTGACGTTCCAGTGTAAACATTTCTGCATAGACATTAGAAGATCATTTAGCTTTCATCCCTGTGACGTCACAGGGATGAAAGGGAAGCGGCTGGACTCCAAACGAGCTGTTTTCAGGCAATTCAGAGCAGTGTTTTCTGGGATCTCCCTTTGGGCTAGACTTTGGACTTTTTCACTTTGCAAACCTATTACACGTAAGGTATACAACTCAATAAAGGAGAGGGAAAAAGCCAAAAAGCATAATACCACCTCTTTAAATACACTGATGATGTGGCTCTCTTCACGTAAAGGGGACACTGCAGGGTCTGTATTTTAATCATGTGCCTCCAGAACTGGTGTCAGTCTAGTGCTCTTGAGATAAGCATTAGTAAAACCAAAGAAATGGTCATATCCAGTATACTGTACAAGAATCTGGTGAAAAGCATGTTTTGGTCGCAGACAGTTGTGGACAATTCAGTCTCTACACTAACCTAGTCTGATGCATTGTGTTCTGAACCAGCTCACTGTATACACAGCTGTATTGTGTGTGATTACTTGTTGGTCAGAGCTGTCTCCCACACAGCAGACATTCTGATAAAGTGCCTTGTGTTGTGGTGTGTTCATTCTTCACCTTTCAGATTGCTGATTTCAAAAACAGCCAGCAGCTACATACCTTATTACAGAAACACATCTTCCTCCTGATCTTCCTTATCTTCCTATACTTCATTTTTCTTTCCTTTCTGTGCTTCTCATCCTTTTCTCCTCCTCTTCCTCCTCTTGCAACTCTAGTTATCATTTCGCTACGGTTGTATGCGTTAACTTTCTCTTTTGGCTTGTCAGCATCGAGATTCTCTTCACTGTACATTTTGCCTGTGTGTGTGTGTGCTCTAAGTGACTGCTTATTAAGCAGAAAACATTGTGAACAGAGTGGGTGGAATTACCCAGGAATAAACAGACCTGTGTAAGTGAAATTCAGTGCTGGGGCCCTAAAGGCACACGCAAACACGCTTACATCCAAACACACCATGACCTTTTTAACAGTGAAAAAAGTGTCTTGTATCTTGTGGACGCACACACACATATAGGGATCATCACTAAGAGAGATGGAATAATTTAGAGAGGTCGCCCAGCAGCAGTAAAATGCTGTGTTGGTGGTGGCTTGGAGTCCAGTGATGGTAACAGGACAGGAGTTCTCAGCAGCACCTTGAGGCCAAGGTGCTGCTGAGAACACGGAGAAAGAAAGGAATGAAAGGTCAGTGATATCTTGGAGAAAATCCACAGAATCCACATAATCGTGTAGTATTTTCAAACCCAAGACTTTTTTTTATTTATTTAAAAGGGGTCATGTACAGCTTAGTATCTGTTAAAACAGAGTAAGCAAGCACAGCACACTCACCCGGAGATGACAATGATGAACGTGATCCTGAATCACAACCGTTAAATAAATATGATCCACTTTGTCTTAAAGCTCTTGGTTGTCCTGATCCTTGCTGTCTCCTTGTTGTACAGATGACTCTTGTTTTAGCCTTCTTCCAGTACAGACTATAGTTTTATTAGCCCATGTGAGGTGTAGCTAGTAACTGCACCTCATATTCGTGGATTTGGACAAAATTCCACAAACACATAGGAGGTAGGTAACAAATGTCACGTGACCCATAAACCATCATGAGGCAATCTGCAAATGTGCAAAACCCCTTTCAAGTGGAAAAAATGGATCCACAAATGTGTAAATATCCCTTTACATGTATTTTTTGTGGTGAAACTATTTACATTTGTAAAACCTATATAATTTCTATGTAAAAATAAAATAAGGTTTTACAGAGTAAGTTATGCGTATTTGATAGAGATGCACCAAGAAATCGTTACCAATAGGTAATTAACAAAAAGCCTCCTCCACACAGCTCACCTGCTGCAGTGAAAATATGGGAATGAAAATATCCAAATGCGAGTTTTTTGGCCAACTTTATAAAATTGCTGAGGAATAAAGTCAACAGAGCTGATCGATAAGAGTAATAGAGAGACAAAGAGAATGACAGGTGCAGGCCTGAGTGTCTGCAGAGAAAAGCAAGGCGAGCAGATTAAAGCAGTTTGTGAGGAAACACTAAAATAAGGTGGAGAATAAAAATGCTGAGATAAGAAATAACCTACTAGAAATACCAGAAACAGCAAAAATTGGAATTGGCAGATCAGACCTTTAAAAACACAAAAATCGGAATTGGGCCGGGAAAAAAGCAACTGCTGCAACTCTAGTATTGCAAATCACTATGTACTTTTGTGAATATGACTTTAAACAAAAAAATAAGTTTGTGTGTATGGTGATTTATGTCATGGTACACATTTGTAGATTGTCTTCTGTGAGTTACAACTAATGAAGTCTGATAAAAACCTCCATAGTTTCTTTTACATTACTTCTGGTTGAGGACCAAAGGGACAGAAGGGGGATAGGGACAGTGTACTGTTGTGCCCAGTGTGAATCCTGAGAGATTTGTAAAGTAGGTTATCAATATATACGCCATTTCCACAAACATCCTTGTGGCTGACTCCTAATATTGATGCAAATAAACATGAAGTTAACACTTATCATGACTCATCCTGGGTACCAGTTCCCTTGAACTGCAATTAGCTTAGCTGTAGTGTGTAGTATACAGTATAGATGATGTGTGTAGAAAGTAGCCTTAAGATTAAGTTTTATATTTGTTAATTCTGTCACTGACAAACAACAAAATATATTGCAGGTTAAGTAGCAGACTAGTAAGTAGCAGGGCTTTAGTCATGACCGGACTGTAGGTCTTGAGAAAATAGAAACAGTATATATTAAATGTTATTATGTATCTGTTTTACCTTCTCAGGTCAAGACAGGTACGCACTACTTCAAACAGTCAGAAAAGTAGTTACAAAGAATACAGAGAAATCAGCGACACAGTCGCTAATGAAGTGAAACTGATTGACATTTAGGCAGAACAGATGGGACCACTGTGTTCGCGCGTGCACACATGCACGGACACACACACACAAACACACATACCCTGACTTCAGCCTGAGAATGCAACAGGAATGCTACTGATTAGGGTCAAAATGTTGACCCTGAAAATGAATACAAAAGTATCAAATGAGGAAGTCCATCACGCATCAGATTTGTCAGTGCATCACAACATTGCATATGTTCTTCATTATCTTTAACAAGTAAGTAAGAGTAAGTAAGAATTACTTTTTAAAATTTGAATTTCATTTATTGAACATGCTGTATTACCAAAAGAACTGATTAGTTAGTCTCGAGTCTAACTTTAGCAACAATACTCCCACATTTATCAGATACATTATTTCACTGCTTCAGTTTACGTTTAATATTCTGTTTATATACAACAACATTTCTGGTTTTATTCAAATACCAAACACTGGTGGTGTACTTCACTTGTAAGTTCAATGAAAAATACATCAAGCCAATACTTTTGGGAAAGCACAAAATAGTAAACTGCAATTTCAAAGCTGTTTGACAGTAAACAATTGGAAAGTGTCTGGCAGTTGTCATGACGTATTTAGGAATAATGTTGCAATGTAACTGACCTGCGTAATGTTAAGTAAATGTTACATAGGCATTTTGAATTGATGAACTGATTTGAACTTATATTTGAGGTGGATGTATTATGAGGACTGAGCATGTGATTGAATGTTTTACACTACTTATCCATGGACAAAATTTTGGGTTTAAAAGTTACGAACTTAGATATGCACGTTGTTTATTTGCACATCAGACATTTGCAGATCTAATACTGTTGTGAAAACTCACAATAGTGAAATAATATTAAAGCAACATTAATCCAATTTTTTTTATGCTAACCAATCAAACTGAATCTTGTCCATCAGGTCAGATGGATACACAGACTGGAACACACACACACTCAGAAGAGTCTGACCTGTGTGTTGTACTGCTGGCGGGCGGGCGGCACATCGTAGATGTCCTGCTGGGTCGGAGGCTGATGTCTGGGTGGGACGTCGTACTCGTCCTGGTCTGGTTTCACTGTGTCATACACATACACCTGTCCAACCCGAGTAGGAACTACCACCTGGACAGAGAAACAGAAACGATATCAACCCTTCTAGAAATATTTGATCACCAAATCAACAGACAGAGAAAAGCTTTATGTTTATAAACAGAACAACATTATATTACAAAGATTATCTCCCATCTTATTCCATGTGGTCCCTTTGTCTAAAAAAAAGCCATTTAGCCTGTGTTTATGTGACTATGGCAACCTGCAAAGGTCACAATGCACCACCGAGTCCCTTTCATCAGACTCTAAAGTTAAAAACCTAAAAGGCCTCCTCTGAATGAGAATATACTGCTCACACTGAATGAACACCGACTTAAGGTTGTTCAGTCTCATTACAACATGCTGCTGACACACAGACACACATAGGCAATAAAAACAGAGCTGGGGGTCCTGTCATAGTTGTCGTGGGAACCAGGCTGTTCTATTGTGTGCCTGTTTAAACTCTGTATTATATGGTTTGATTGCAGAGTCAACCGGCAGGCCTGGGAAACCACAACAGCTATGGTATACAACACACACAATAAAATTTGTTATCACAGCACACTCTGAGTATCCTTTCATCATTCTCTCTTCTCTTCTTTTGCTTTCTATGATATATTCATGTCCTGGTTAAGCCAAATATTACCAGCGTCAGCTGCAGAAATGCTGTGAAAGTGTAACCAGGCCTTTTGCCCAAAGATGGAATATTGTTTCTTATTAGCCAGCATGCTAACCTCCAACACTGCCTCCAAAATTGAAATTTCAGACACTCATTTGGTTCATTACCAACAAGTGAAGGATTGATAGCTGGATGCTATTGGCACAACATTTTTTTGTTTCTATAAAACATAGAAATAAGAAGTTCAGGGCTAGACTGACAGCTTCCCCTTCTTTTCAGGGTGAGCTACTGTAGATTAAATACGTCTTTATCCATCCCTGAACTTAAGAAAGATTAAACTGATAACTCTGGATAAGAAAAAGAGAAAAAGATAATTCCTAAAAAAGTTGAATACAGTATGTATTGTTAGACATTCTATGTAGCTCATTGCTGTCTTGATCATTTCATTTAACTATAGTGCCATTTGTTGTATCGTCTACTGTAGATTATCATATAAGTCTGTTATCATGTTTTCTTGTTGTCTGTGTTTTATTATTATTTCATTTGGTTTCTTTGTGCATGGTTTTTATGGTTTGTTGCTGTCTCCTGCCTGGTCGTTATTGTAAAATAAAAAATAAAAGTCAGAAAAACATAAAAAAACACACACTAGCTTACAGTATCTATAAATGATGTGCTGCATTGTTTCATGCTATGTATTAGAACAGGAATCAAGCAAAGGTCCAAAAAAACCTTTAAAGGCAAATGTCATCATGTGCGCTACATAAATGTATATAAATAAAAAAACAGAATAATTCAAAATGTTATAGTGTATTCTATAATATACAGTGTATCTGAGGGTAAAATTGTTTTCTAAATGTTTAATTCCACATACCCATCCTAGCATCCCGTATTGCTCTGTCTGTGTTTGTGAGTCAAATCATTATTTAATCACACTCAGCTCCAGCCCTGATTAATGGAAGCTCTCTGATAATATTTGCTCAGCTCCCCAGCTGTCAGAGGTACGCCATGCGTGAGACAGACAGAGACAAATGATAAAACCATCTATTAGACAACCTGTCTGTACTAATCTGCCTCAGCCTCCTCACCCCCCTCTGCCTCATAACACGTTCTCTCCATTCGTTTCCACAGGAGGGGAAATTCTAACTTTTTTTCTTCGGAGGGATAATTTCATCACCAGCTGTACAATAATAAAAACAAATTCCGAGAAACAGTATTTACTTTACATAATTTTGTCTAATTCTCAGTCTGTCACACGTAAAAATCCCCCTCCTCATTGTCAGAAAGCTTTCACCAGTATTGACAACACTTGGCTAAGAGCCAGATGTGTCCTGCAGACACACACGCACACACGCACGCACGAATGCACCCGCCCACCCACACACGCACATACACACACACACCATCCCAAGCCATGTGTCAGATTGAAAACCCATGTTATTGATGAGCTGTCTGTGTACACCCTAGACAATAGACACACACTCATGCTAAGTGATCTGTTTGTGTATGTGTGTGTATGTGTGTGGGTGCATGCGTGCATGTGTATGTGTGTGTACGGTCTAGTAATAGTAATAACATGTGGATTCATGTGTGAATCTAATGATGAGATCAGCCTTGGTGAACTTCACATGACCAACAGAGAAGCTTCTTTGACTGACCTTTTACTACATTTGCACCTCCCGTCCAGAATAAAATGGTGAATCTGAAAACCTTCAATGGAGAATGGAGTTTGAAAACGCAGCCAAACCCGTTTTTGTTTTAAAACGCCAGAGTAGCATTTTTATGTGGACAAGAGAAAACGGAGGACTTTAAAAATGATGACGCAGACACTCATATTTGGCTTCCTGACTGTATCTTATCAGTCATGCAAAGCAAAGAAACAAAGCTACTGACAGAGTTTTGGTTTTATTTAGTTTTATTAAAATATTTTGTACTGACTAAATAACACTTATACACTTGTAACTGTGCATGTTGCCGTATAAACTTTGCAACGACTCCCAGTCTGTTTTCCACCACCACAGCTTTAAGTAACAGTTCAACCTTGTTGTCGGTTCATGCAAAAATCAAATATCTGGTATGGTTCTTCGTCTCAAATATTACTGTGTTCTCTCGCCAAATCTTCTGCAATTGCGGAGTAGACCATCTGCTTCATGTTTACACCGGCACGCGCATACCCAGTGTACGTGAATGGCCACTAGATGTGCGTTTTCCAGCGGAGATCAATTCTGATACGAAGCAAAAACTCAGGTGTGGACGGAGATCGTTTTTGTTTTAAAACACTATATTTAAACTAAAACATAGTAGTTTGTAATGTAACCTTAAACTACCTCTGACAGAATGGTCGTACTGTGGAGTATGGATGCATGTGTGGTTTGCAGTCATTTAGATTTATTCATTTAGCTGACGCTTTTATCCAAAGCGCCTCTGGAGCAACTAGGGGTTAAGCTTGCTCAGGGACACAATGGTGGATGGGTCACAGTGGGGATTGAACCCAGGTCTCTCACACCAAAGGCATGTGTCTTATCCATTGTTGCATCGCCACATCTAACTGACTATCACAATTTTACAAATGTGAATTGACAGTGAACGTGTGTGAACCTCCTGTTCTCTGACTGTAGCTAACCGCTTAACCAGTGGAAAGGGATATACTTCACTTATTAGGTGTATTATTATTATTATTGGGTCTTACCAATGTTAATTTTCCCTTCAAAGGTTGCTAAAGTATCTTACCTCCTCTTTGTATCATTCACTGTGCACATACATGCATTTATAGCATTGGAAACACCAGTATCTCTCAACTGTGTACGTTGAATTGACTGTCTTCACTTTGATTCTTAAGCCCTGACAAGCTCAATACACAGAGCAGCTCTCCCAGCATGCAACATGAGCCACCAGACAGCTGTTTCAAGTCTCTGTTCAGCCTGGTTTCTTATGCGTCATTACAGAACTTTGGCCTGAGGACGGCTGTATACTTTCAGATTTACTGACCTACAAATCCACCGAAGAAAATGTTCTGCATGTCGCATTCTTAGAATAAATCAGTAGCCTCATAAAAGATGCAGATACTCTGACCTACCAAATGCCTTCACACACTTTTGTTTATAAGGATTCAGTGAAGGAGATTCCTCTACATGCAAATATGCACACACACTGTGACAGAGGGGCATGTGTGGCACAAACTGAGATGCTCACTCTTTTGTTCTGTGAGTAATGTTACATCAAGCAGAGCACCTGCTCTGTGAAGAGTGCAATGAGATCTTTTCTGTCATAACCATGAATGTGCTATATAAATAAAATTATATTAAATATTATCTGGTGGTAATTACAGCAAATTCTCAAATGAAGCCCGATCTTCCAGCTTCAAAATGACCACTGTAACCACACACAGAGACAAATATACTTTACATACATGCAGCTGCAGCAGAGAACACTAATAAAATAAAGCAAAATAAATCTTCACTGCACAGATGTAAAGTTCATGAGAAAAAGGGGTAATCTGAGAGAGAGGCATAATTACAGTAGGAGGTTTGGGTGGGTTGTCTGAACTGGTGGACATGGCTGCTTCAGATCCAGAGCTATATACTGCTCTCACTCTGCTCTCTGCTTTGTTTCTGCCTGTTTTGGGGGAGAGCTCCAGAATGAGAGGTCCAAAGTAGTTCGTCCTCATGTACTTATTTAAGCAATGTTGTTCTCTTTCTGTGTTCCATGTACTGACTCACTGAAGACTTTTTGGGTGTGACACTGGCTTTATTAAATAGCAGCCTAAATATTATCCAATTATTTACACACAAAGACGGGGTTTAACATACCATTAAAAAGATCTACAGCACAAAAAATGCAGAAGTATACATTAACACATAAACCCATACTGTATCTCATTTTAAAATACATGCCTAGATTAGTCTAGGCATTCAAATGTATGCATAACAGCCGCCTGTATGTACGAAATATTTACAGTATTTGCAGTGGAACATAGCCACGGTGTGAATACATAATATAAACATGCATAGATGCATGGCATAAAGCCATGTATCGTGAAGTTGTAATGTGCACATATGTCCTGTATCATGCACCAATTTACAATAAAATGATTCTCATTAGATTTTCATTTGGTGTGTCTTGCTAGCCATTTGATGCTACAATGATACTCTTCTTGAAATGTACTTTTTAAGTTTTTTTTAGCAGTTATAAGATCATAGCGAGTTAGATACACTTGGTCAAATGGTGTAGTGACCTCTAACTGTGCAATCAGACCAAACGCACAGCAAGGTTTTGGGGCGCCACGATTAAATGCAAAGTCAATGCAAAGATGCGAAGGGAATCTCAGAAAGTTGCCTGACACTGTGTCATAATAACCTTTCAGTGGTGAGATTGTCAGGATGTCCCCGAAGGCTTTAGAGAGTTGTTTGGAGAGGACCAAGCGGAGCGGGGCAGTTACGGGAAGCTTTGGAGGAGAGAGCTGGGGCAACGCTGAAGCTTTTGGACATATAAACATACTGTATAATTTTTGGGATGAAGAAGTTGATTTATCTTTACTCGCACTTCTTGGCAGCGATGGCACTGAACAAAAAACAGGACATTGCTTGGAGAAAGGAAAGCGAGGAAGTTGAACTACCTGGTGAGTAAAGTAACTTTATTCCAGCTACAGTTGTACTGCGAACAAGTTAGCATAGCATAGCCCTGCTCGATCAGAACTCCATTCAGAAAACAAACATTTTAAAAGTTGCTGTCCTGCTGACTTGCTGACAGACCTGACAAAGAATGAATTCATGTATTTAACAAATTAGTTATTTCGGCATCAGTTTGATTAATTTATCTAATCCCAGCAAAATCTAGTTTCACAGAGCGGTAGTAATCGCAGGTTGTGTTTATTCACATTGCATTGTGTGTGAACACTTGCATTAGTCCAGTGATCAAACCCCTACGAGGCAAGTGATGCAAGGATAAAATTAGTGGCTATCTGAGTTACTGTTGCCTTTTGTTATCTCCAACCAGTCTGCCCATTCTCCTCTGACCTCTGACATCAACAAGGCATTTTCGTCCACACAACTGCTGCTCGCTGGATATTTTCTGTTTTTCAGACTGTCGTCTGTAAACCCTAGAGATGGCTGCGTGTGAAAATCCCAGTAGATCAGCAGTTTCTGAAATACTCAGACCAGCCCGTCTGGCACCAACTTACCATGCCACGTTCAAAGTCACTTAAATCCCATTTCTTCCCCGTTCTGATGCTCGGTTTGAAGTTCAGCAAGTTGTCTTGACCACATCCACATGCCTAAAAGCACTGAGTTGCTGCCATGTTATTGGCTGATTATCTGCGTTAACAAGCAGTTGAGCATGTGTTCCTAATAAAGTGGCCGGTGAGTGTATGGGATACACTGTCAGCAGGTCTGCCATGCTTTGAGCAACTTAAACCAAATTACATTCACCTTCATTTGATGGAGATAGAAATCTCAGAGACAGATGATATATATATATATTTTAACCTACGTGGATACCACTACAGGTAGGCAGTGATGGGGACTCGAGTAAGAGACTCGGACTCGAGTGCAACTCAAGTCGCACACACAGTGACTTCAGACTCGACTCTGACTCGAGGCGCAGGACTCGTGAACAATGTCTATTCAGTGATGAGCTTGCTGTTATTCCCTTCCTCCATTACCTATAACCTGCCTACATTACGTAGCATCTGCTGCGCAGCTGCACGTGAGAGAGGACCACAAACACTGCACTTGCTGAGCTATTCATCATAAACATTGGCTTTAAAACTTCATACAACAAATAGGTCAGTAACCTCAGGTGAGCAAACATGTTTAGCTCAGCATTAGCCATCTAACGTTAACTTGTTTCTTGCTTCAGCTATGACCTGCAGGAGGTTAACTCTGACTGTCGTTCATTATGAAAAGATAAATAAGCTTTTGTTTACTTTCCAAACTTGTGGTGGTCGATTAACGTAATCCTTTACATCCTGCTGGCTGCCATGCCACGTTAATTATTACTGTAGGCTGGAAAGAGGTTACAGGTTTATTGTTGATCATGTAACCTTAGTTTTATTTAGTTATAACGTTACACTGGTTTGAGAGTCTGCAGGATGTGTTGACTTACAGTAGTTTATAGGCTGTCATTAACTGCATTACACATTACATGGTTGTGCTCTGTAAATGAAAAACAGGTTACAGTTACAGAATTCCTTATAGCTATGCAGTTTTATTAACATCCTGGATTGAATGCAGCAGGTGATACAACATTCGTTATAACCATGATAGACTTGAGACTTGACTTGGACTCTTGCTCAAAGACCTGTGAGCATCTCTGCAGGTAGGTGAGAAAATATTTATAGGTAAACAACACTTTAACACATAAAATCCAACCAGACAATGAAGTAAAAACAAAGACAGAGAATACCATGCATACCAAGCCAGCCATGTGGGGCATGTGGCAACACACGCACACAAAACAAAAAGAGGCACCAAGAGGGAGCAAGGGGGTCTTAACAGATTAGTGCAGGGAGAGCCATGTCTCCTGCAGAGCAGCAACACACTCTACTCCCCACTAAACTGGATGCCAACACCACATGGCATGACTGGTGTGTGTGTGTGTGTGTGTGTGTGTGTGTGTGTGTGTGTGTGTGTGTAGATATGTGTGTTCTGTCCATGTGTGCATGCTCAGACTGGCTGCTGTCTGGCAATTCTGGCCAATTCCAGATGGACTGATTCATCTCATGCCGTTGGAATATGGTGATGGAAAAAAAGTAACTATAACACCTATTAGTAAGTAAAACATTATTTATATAGTACCTTTTTTAACACAGATTCTGACATGTTTCACATCCTCAATAATAAGGAATGCTGAGCTGACATGCTGCACTGGTTTTGACATTCATTGCGATTACGGTTAAACAGCGCTACTTCTCAAAACTGAAACAGCAGGTCACCTCACTGTTCAGTAAGAATAGTCAGCAAAGAATGAAAAAGTTGTGGGAAGATGTTAAAATGTCACATTCAACAACCTTCCTACACCTGACAGCACTGGCATTTTATGTGTTTATCCATCTCCCTCACTCTATTTGTGCACTGACAAATAAGATGATCATGGAATCCTGTTTGGATAGGCACGGTGGCGTAAGTCCAATAGAATGGAAACATATCTATTGAATGAAGCTGGTTTCAAATATGACAAATAAATGCACCTTTGATTTGTGAATTCCTACTTCAGCCGTCTGTATGTGCGTGTGTCCACAGATATGTGTGGAAGTGTGCCAGACAGCCGTGTTGACTTCATTAGCCTCCAGCTAATCTCTCAGCATGTGGTGCAGCCTCACACATATCATTTTTCTCATACTATGTGGATGTAATAGCACATGCTATATTATATAGGATCACTCCAGGTTTTCATAGGAACATTCAGATTCTACAATCGATACATAAACGTCAAGGACTGATGACAAACTGAATTTATATGTTACAGGTAAGAATTATTAACAGTATTGATCATTTTAGACTGGGAATTTAAATTAAACAACATATCTGAAATTCCTTAAAACATAAACTTGTGATGGTTTTCTGTTTATCACTGGCTGTATCCCCATTGATTTAACACACATATTTCTTTATCATATCATATCATACCTTACAGTTCATCCATCCATCCATCCATCCATCCATCCATCCATCCATCCATCCATCCATCCATCCATCCATCCATCCATCCATCCATCCATCCATCCATCCATCCATCCATCCATCCATCCATCGTCAACCGCTTATCCTGCGTACAGGGTCGCAGGGGGCTGGAGCTAATCCCAGCTGACACTGGGCGAAAGGCGGGGTATACCCTGGACAGGTCGCCAGTCCACTGCAGGACCCCACATAGACAAACAACCACTCACACACACACCTAAGAACTATTTGGGAGACACCAATTAACCTAGCCAGCATGTCTTTGGATGGTGGGAGGAAGCCGGAGCACCCGGAGAGAACCCACAACCCTCTTGCTGTGAGGCGACAGTGCTAACCACTGCACCACCCTTAGAGTACATGTATAGAAAATTACCGTAACTTCTTAAATGAAAGCTTGTATTCAAATAATGGCCAGCACAAACAAATAAAGCCTCGGGGGAAAACTAATTCTGTAAAATATCCATCCGTACAACAACAGTCATGTCATACTCGCCACTCTGCTGTTCACTTTCTCTGTTTAACACTAATACAGTTTTCAATTACAAATCATATCCACTAGCATACTCTGCTATTGAAAAAACTAATGTTAAGCTAATGTCAGTAACTCTACAACTAAATTTTACCACAAAAGCCCACCAGGAATAGCAGGGATTATTCTCTTTGAGCTGCTGGAAGACTTTTAATATGAAATATCTGTGCAGGAAGTGTTTTATTATTGGTAGCTCAACAGTTATCGAAAAAGTAGAGATGAGTGGAATTAATTAGAGAATAACAAGACTTGTGTTAGAGAATAGACAGTACAAGCAGTACAGTGGTGAATATGGCATGACTCTGTTGGTGTACTGATTGAATTAGCGCTGTGGAGGTGTACATTGGGCTGAATTTATCAAGAAAACAGGTAAACATGGAGGAAGTGTTGACATTGGTGCAATTAATCACTTTAAAAATAATTATGTATAGCCCAAGAATAAAATTAAATTTAATTGATCAGGATTGAATAAAACTGGCCCTGCAATGGACTGGCGACCTGTCCAGGGTGTACCCCGCCTTTCGCCCTATGCCAGCTGGGATAGGCTCCAGCCCC
>JAPMOB010225064.1:0-10755 GCA_029875015.1 Lepomis gibbosus | reverse complement strand
CTGTCAATCAGGCTAGAGCCGACTCGTACCCTCGGCGCTGTGTAAATTTAACCAGCGCCGTTGAAAAAGCTTATCAGGAGCCGGCTGTTCACTTTCTCTGGTGAGAACATTTAGTTTTCAGCCTGTTGTTCTCTAGACAAACTTATCAGCCTGTTAAAATGACAGTTAGCCTGAGTTACAGCTGCACCTAGCTAAGCTAGCTAGCTAGCTCCGCACACGGCCGTTAGCTCCTCTGTACCGGGCGCTTCATGATTGCAAAAACTGGACATGGCGGCGCCCTATTGTCCAAACTCGAGGCTTCAAAGCGGCGGTCCACAAACCAACGGGTGACGTCACCATGACTAAGTCCACTTCTTATACAGTCTGTGGTTGTAACATAGCTGAAAGGTGAAATTAGGTGAGGGATTTAAATAACAGAAGCGTCAAGAGTGAGGAGGTGGTTCAGCCAAAATCCAGGAAACCAAGAGACCAGGGCTGTGCCAATAAATCGATAAGGCAATATCGTTGATATATGTATTGATATTCCAGCCTACATATATTGGGAATCTCCATTAACGTGCAGACAACACAACAGACAAGTCACGGGGCGGCACACTCTGCGTTTATACCAACAATTTCAGATCTCACGTGAACAAACATGGAGGCAGACTGTCGACTTTCTGATCAGATCCCATCTGATTTTGAATAATAAAATTAAAAATTGTTTGAAAGTTACGATATAAGCCTCTGATCCAGTCGGCGACCATTTGTCTGTAAACCCCTCACACTGCAGGATCCAAAGGGGTCAATAATCTGCTCCGACCCGCCTCGGCTCAGGGAAGAGCGAGAGTGAAATTCATGGTCGGCGTGTGTTGTTACATTTATTAAAATGAAAGCACTCCCGAAGCACCGGCAGTGTGGACTGCCCTCAAGGCTGCACTAAAGGTGAATTTACCTTTAATCCCACTCCAATTTAAACGTAATCCTGAGTGCAATCTCAAGCATAAACAAAACTCTTTGACAACACTGAGCCAGCGTCCTCACCTCACCTTTCCAACCTTGTGAGGACTCTCTCTGTCTCTGAAACAGACTGTGTATAAAAAGGGTGCAGCAGAGAGCAGGCTGAGGTGGCGTCTGTGTGCAGTGACATAAGGTCGGCTGCTCCTCCACTGTCAGAGACTCTCCACCTCCTCCTCCTCTCCCTCTCTGTAACTTCTGTCGTACAGTTCTACAGCTCTTGCTGAACAAAAACGTTTTCATTTTGCTAACTCGAAATAAAATAATGAATTCCTTATTTTGGGAGTGAGATCTAACAGTCAACTCTGAAAACTCTGTTTTTCATAAATGTCTAATTACATCAGTGGATTTTTTTTTGCAGAAATGTAGCGTGCACGCACTGGAAGCTGCATCGTTTGTTCCATTTTAGCAGGATATGGTACATATACATAATTAAATAAATATTTTAAATGCTGGCAATGAAATGGCTGCAAAGGCAATTTAGTGAAACTAGAAGATAAGTGACTTGTTCATCAAGACTGGCATCAGTTTTTCACACAGTGGGACGCCCCTTAGTGGCATTTTTTAAAGCTGAAAGCAAGGCTGGGATATAAATAACAGAAAAGTCAGAGCAAGGAGGGAGTTGAGGTGGACAGGTGGGCCAGAAACCGGACTTTCACCCAGGACACCAGTGTTTGTTTCCCGTGTAAAATTAAAAGCAGACCTTGTTTTTAGGTCAGTTAACTTATTTTAACCCAAAACACAGTCTCTTTCCAAACATAACCAAGTAGTTTTGATGCCTAAATAAAACCAAACTGCAACGTTTCACAGCGTTAACCACTAGTTTTATTTTGAAAGTCTAACTGGACAATGCGTATTGATTATTGTTATCTCGACCACGGAGCTCTACATGTGCAAAAGAGATGCTAGTGGTACCCACGGCGTTAAAAGCAACAGGTCGAGCATGTTCCCCTGTGTGACGAGTCGAGTGTGAGAACGTGTTGAGAGGGGTTCTCCACTCGGACTGAGGTACCCACGGCAGCCTCGCATCGGGCTGGAATACAACTTTAAAACTTATTTTATTTGTTGAGAATTACAAAAAACAAGTGATATTATAGTTCAGTATGGTTTAAGTTTGCCAGTTAGGCAGCTTGTTAGGAAGATAAGCCCCGTCTCCTCTGACCCGGCCCCCCACCCAGGTTATTGTCTCGTCGGACAAAAGGAGGCGGGCAGGGAACAAACAGCCTTTTTGTCCTGGTCAGAGAGAAACAGACAGAGAGAGGGGAAGGGGGCTGAAAGATACCCGATCTCTAATTATGTAGAGAAATTAACTGACAGAAAGGAAATAAGAGTCATAGAGCCTCGGGGGGAAAGAGAGACACAACCTCACATGTATTATACTTAACAGTGGTATTCTATATTTTCCCAGCCGGACGGTGTGAATGCGTTTGAGTGAAAACAACAGTGTGTGTGTGTTCACGGTAATGAAAGAGCTCGTCACCCAGAGTTACTACTTTTACACAAATATTCTGAAAATGTCATAACAAGATAAAAAGAGATCCAGCAACATTTATGGCACGCAACGGCTCCAAGTCTAATATGTTAATATATCGCATACCGGAGGAAGAATTCAGTTCCTGGTACCAGAAAAAGTCACTGCTCCAGGAGCAGTACTTTCAGACACAGTAGATACAAACAAGAACAGGATGAGTTTGAGTTGTTGCTTCTGCCTTTGGGACGATTACGTCTCAAATGTCGCCGCTGGTTTTCAATCCTTCATCAGACTAGTTAGCCTAATCCTCGCGGCTCTCGTTACTTCGTTTCTCTCGTGACTCTCAGTGAATAAAAGACAAAAGCAGACAACAAAAAACAATACTTAAAAAATTAAACAGTAATTATCAAATTATTTTAAACCAGTCCAACAGTTGTTTATTACTGGTGTAAATAATTTGTCCAGAGTGCTACGGTGTGCAAAATCTGTGCAAACCAAAAATCAGGAAGAAGTTCACACTGTCTGGAAAAAGGAAACAACCTCACCTTAACTGAGCCTCAGTTCCTTCTCTGTGTTAAACAGGAAGCTGTTTCCTCCTCTGTGGGCTTCAATTAACACAAAGAGCATTGTTTAATGCAAAGCATGTGTTTTATTGCCTTTCATGTTGACTTGATATTTGAGAGAATATTTTCAACCTAAATGTAGCAAATATAAATAAATATTTCCTTTTTTACTGTTGTGTTTAGATTCTCATGTCTGTCGCATGACCAATAGGTTCAGGGGGCAAACCTGGGGGCGTATCCTACACACCTACAATAAAATTTACTTTTCACAATGGGCGAGTGTACGAAAGGGTCTATTTTAAATGTGCAGTATAAACAGCAACAACAGAAGAAGGACTCACATCGTCACATCGGGTGTGTTTTACTTAATACGGCGCTGCGCTGACTTAACGTGATGCATGCTGGACTTAAAACAAGGCTGGTTAGAAATTGTGTCCAACTTTCGCCGGCGCTGCAAAACAGAACCATGTCACATGACATTAAAACCTCACGGGAGCAAGGCGGCGAGTCGGGCGGCCGCCGTTGCTTTTCCCCCGACTGCACCAAGTTGGACCCACACTTTGACCTGGTCTCGCAGAGTTTTTCCTTGCAAATGCTGCGAGACCAGTCATTGATCTCAGCTCACATTAAGCTGCTGCAGGTAGAACGTGTCCGGTTTGACAGCGCCGTTTTTTATACCCCCCCCCTGCAGTCACCTGCAGCTCACGTTAGACCAAGTCGGTAAAGGCAGCCGGCGTCATCTCGAACGCACCTAATATCACACACCTGCAGCACTGCTGTGAACAGACAGAAAAAATACACTTAAACAAAAAACATTTAATCTAAATAAAAGTAGAAGTCAAATGGTAGCCGCACAGTCTAATGAATGAAAACAGAACAAAATGCTAAAAAAATTTTAAAAAAAACTTAGTTACCCAGACAGAAACTTGCAGTTGCATTTTAGGACTTCAAAATAAAATGCAAAAACAGACCAGGCCTACCTCAGTCTGGTTTTAATTCAGAAACATGAAGCATGTTGACATGATTTAGGCTTAGTCTGCTCCAACCCACACCAGTCCAGCGACAGGCGAACAGACCTTAACTACATTACCTAAGTCACCTGACGCAACTCACATGACATCAAATATGTTGTGAAACGGTCGCAGCTTGGTTAGCTTTAGCTTGGTTAGCTTTAGCTTGGTTAACTACTTGCAACATCACTTCCAAGGATTTTGTATCATAGCAACCAAAGCAATCGGAAAACATGCTGCGCCCCCAAAACGGCCACTAGCGCTCTCTACTGGGTGTTTTCAGAAGAGCAGCTGGCGTTTTAAGCTGTCAAAAAAAAACGGCTTTGGTTAGACAACAAAACTACTTGGCCAGGTTTAGGAAAATATCGCGGTTTGGGTTAAAATAACTACGTTGCATAAGTCATATGACATATCACATTTACTTGGCTTCGTCCGGGATTCGAACGCTGTTCGACTGTGTGAAAGTCCTGGGCTGGTTTGACCCATGCGTCAACCCACTTCCGGACTTCCTCTCTATTTAGAATACATTCCTCTGGATCCTCCTTTGCTACCGTCGTACGGCCACTAAAGGTCGCTAACACAATAAATGTCAACATGGTTCGTTATAACGTGCTGCACAAATGACCTATTCAGTACCGGTCAGAAGCCTGTAACATGGTTCAGTTCCCCAGGGCGCTTATGTGGCGCCAACTTTAGGAACATTGGGGTTAATGTTAGAGACAGTTCTGAACTTTCAAACAAGTATTTAGGGTAATGCTGTCTGGATCAAAGATCCAAGATCTTGATTTTCGGTTAACAATTGACAAAAGAATCACTTCCTGCTGCGATATGCTGTATTAAAAGAGCGCACATCGTTGCAACTTAATGGAACTTAAAAACGTTGGTAGAACCTTTTGATAAAAGTGTGAAAATGGTTTTGTGGATGTAAAAAGGTGCCACGAGTTGTTTTGTGCGGATGTAAAATAAAGCAGAGGCTGATCATCGCTTAGCTCACAGTTTTTATGGTCCATTCTTAAAAATGAATGAGGCAATGACGTGTTGATTTTCAAAAACACCTTTAATGGAGCACACAGACTGACTGTGCACGGCATAAACACACTTTATAAATCACAATAATTATAGTTGCCCTGGGGAAGTTCTTAGTGCAGGCCAATGAGATGTTAACGTACTGGATTTATTTGTCATTTTGCCCCCAGCTGTTTCATTTCAAAGACACTCTGAGGTGTCGTGACCTTAAGATACCAGCCACAAACTTACTATTTTACTTTCTAAAACTTTATTCCCTGTTTTTATTCTTAAAAAAAAACAACAGCACAAAAAAACTGCAGTCTAACATATTAAAAGTTTTGATTTATAAAAATCAGACAGATATGACTTAATAATTCCAAGCTCTGTGATTATGTCAAATTTGGTTTCAGGCTGAACAGGACTTTGAAATTTCTAAACGGTGTCAGAGGAGCCTCTTTACTGCACAGATCTTAATCTCATGACCCAAATGCGTCCACGTTTCTCTGGAGATTTGAATGTTAAACTAACTAAGCTGGAAGTGGCGTCACGAGGCAGCACAGTGTGGTGAATTATACGGACTGAAAGGAGAAAGTGTTTCGGGTTGGGATAAGCAGAGAGGATCACAGATACTGAGGGAAGAGGACGCCAACTTAAAGCCAGAGAGTGGGGGAGCATGTGACCACGTATTCAGACTCTGATAATGCCTGGGGCACACTAGAGGAAGTTCTAACTTTAACAAATTTTTAAAAATGTGGGATACCACAAACAGATTTAACCAATTCTTTAATCCTAAGAACACACGCTAGAGATGCAGGACCACACACACACTTCAGACTGACCGATTTCACAGCAGCGATTAAGATCTTACAGAAACTCGCGTGATCAAACGCCTCAAATGCCTTCAGAAAGGTTTTTTAGCACATTAGGAAAACATGCAATGTAACCTAAATCTAAAAGAAACAAATGTGCATTGTCCAAAAAAAGCAACTTAAGCTTAAAAAAACAAGCTACTGATTCTAAAATGACCCAAAAACGTGCAGCACCGATCAGTAACTTTAAGATTTGGGGTCCCTGTATTTATTATATCAAAAGCAAAGCGACTCGGCTGCGACTAAGTAATGTATTTAAACTAGTGCCGCTCCTGTTTCAGAGTCTGTGTAAAAAAGGACAGCTGTAAACGTGCATTTATTATGATTACATGACGATCAAGAAACTAGCAAGTCGCCACCTTTTGCTAACACAGCAGAACATCCAGCAAGCGTGACAACCCAAGACACAGAAATGTACTGAACAGAAAGGCGGCCAGCTCTCCGTCTGTCCTACAGCTTTATTTCACGAAGCTCTCTCTAACGTCCGGCAGCCTCTTGCTCGGTCTCTCTCTTTTTCTCTTCTTAGCTTCCTCCATCAAAGTCCTCTTTGGTATTTTCGTCTCTGCCGTTAGCTAACGTTACGGCCATAGAATCTGCTATGTTGCCTGCTAGCCCTTTACCTGCAACAGCATAATGTTGCATGTTACGTGGGTGGCGAGCCAGCCAGTAAAGCTAGACCGCAGCCGACGCAGGAGCAGTTACAGTAATGTTACAGATATCTGAGTGTGTAATCTAGTAAGTGTGCTAACATCGACTCCAGATTTAGAGCTAGCGGCTAAACCTGTCTGTAAAATCTCTTCTGCTTGAGTCAACAACTTTGCTAACAGCCAAACATCAAGCTAATAAGTTATTACTGACTAGTCAAACAGGAAGAAGGCCAACTTGGCATCTGTCCTGCATCCATTCAGCTGTTTTAGCTCATGCCAGCACTTTCTTTTGTCCTTTTTAAATGTTTTTCTGAGCAAAACATGCAAAGCACGCACAAGCATGGACGTCACTTTGTGTTGAGGACATAGGGGCTCAGATTAGGGGTGTAAAGAGACACTAAGCTCGCGAGACATCACGATACGCAATATTAGGTTAATGAGAATGAGATGAAAACATCCTTAAACAGTGTTTTAAAGACATCTTCAATGCTGAGACATGAGTGGGGGATCTGGGGGGAAATTTTGATCATTAAACACTTCATTTCCTGCATTCTGGTTAAAGTTTCTGCAAGAATTTATAATGGAAATGTTTTCATTTTTGCAAAAAACAAAATTCAGCTGCACTGACAGAATCTCAGTCAGTCTGCGAAACTTAACATAACAAGATGGCGGTCCGCCATCTTGTTATGCTAAGTTTCGTTTCAGTCGTCAGATTGAGGTGGAGAAGAAGAGTTTTATTTGGCGGACACAATCTTTATCAGCCTCTGCTGGCGACCCGTAGGAGCTACACACATCCAGGATATATCTGAATTTGTCTCGTTAAAATAAACACAATAAGACCACTTGCAGGCTGTGGGCCTGTAAAACATGGGAGTGCTTTTGGTCATATTAACAGTTTATCAATATTTCAATGTTTTGGTTTATGTTATTTGGGACGTGGTTGTATGGAGAGAAATAGTGTTTTAAAGAAAACTCCCAATAAAAGTGAACATAAACAGTAAATATGGCCAAAACATTGACATTCGCCTCGTATATTTCTGAAAGATTGTGTAATAACTGTTTTATACCAGTTTCTTTTCATCGAATTTACAGTTGCAGTTATATTCCAGGTGTATTAGAAGATATTCAGGTGCATTATAATCTACCTTATGATGGTTTTGATGGTTTATTGCATTAAAATATAGCTTTTTTTACCAGGCGAGGATGAATATATCATTTTTTTCTGTATTTCATCTCCATGTAGTCTGTAATGGTAAAATAAATATGTTAATATACAATTGATTTATATTCATTTGCTTCTGACCTTTCAAAGGAGACCAGAATTATGCATCTAGGCCTGATGGCTGAGGAGATATTACTGATTTATTTTGAGTTTGTAATTTTAGGTGTTTTTCCTAGAAATAGGTTTCCTTTCTCTCAATATAGTTCTTTTAGCTGTGATTGTATAAAACATTAAAGCCTGTTGGGTCTCGTGACTGCTTCAGAACAACCAGAATCAGCAAGTACATTTGTTTTGAAATAATTCTACTGTGTAAATGAAATATTTCTTTGCAGAATTTTACAGGGCAACCCCAGAAAAGGTAAGTCAGGCCCCGCTCGCCTGATTTCAGTTTGTCATGAATAGCTGAAAGCGATCAGGGTTGGAGGTCTCCATCTAACAGCTCTATGTTTCTGCTTTAAATACTCCTGCCTGCAGTATTATCGACTGCTCCGCTGACAAAAGCCTTGAATATGCTAATAGCTTGTTGCACAGACTGTTTTTTAAACTCGGCTAAATTTGATGCCAAATACTTTGTATTCCTCCAGCTGCTTCACAATAAAAGCCTCCCAGTGGTTCGACAGTATAAAAGATTTTTATTTGAAGAGCCATCGGTAACTCAGCTCCAGTACGGATGAAGGAGAGTTCAACAGTTACGAGGCTGCTTTGTAATAATACTCTTCACCTGACATATGGATGAAAAAACAACTCTCCTCTGCTCTGGATCCTCCCTCAGTAAAACAGCACGACATGGTTTTAATTTGTCTTTACATTGAGGCATAAAAAGCTGTTATCATACCTAAACATTATACTTGTATTAAACATACCAGCTAATGCAGATTCACTATGAAAGGTGTTCCTCTATGTTTTTAAAGTACTTTTGCAAGGATTAATGTTGCCTGTGTGAAATTCCTGGCTGCGAGGGACAAATTAAAACAGAAATTGTTGGTAAAAGCAATTGAGAGGAGAGAAAAAAATTTCACTTAAGAGAAATATCACTTTAATCAGTTTTCTTTTATGTGAAACAAACACCCCAGGAGGAAAATCTGTTCTGCTGGTGCAGAGGCACAAAACCCAAACTCTGGGTTTTGTTTAGACCAAACAAATCATGTTTGTACTGGTTTGGTTGGATGGAACCAATGGGCCTAAAGCTGCATACATTTGTCCCTGCTGCACACCAGAAACAAACATTAAAATGACCAAAAAAGCACATCTAGTGGCCGTTCACGTACACTGGGCATGCCGATGAAGCAGGTGGTCTGTTCCATAGTAACAGAAGATTTGGCAAAAGAATAAAGTACAGATTTTATTTTGCATGGACCAATAATGAGCTGGGACTGAAAGTAACACGGGAGTTAAAAGCGGCTGTGGCGGCGGGAAACAAACTGGGAGTCGTCACAAAGTAAATATGGCGACATGCACAGTACAAGTGTTGTTTGCACGGTTCAAAATCAAAATCTCTGTCAGCAGCATTGTGTTTCTGCTTTGCAGGACTTACAAGGCCCAATCAGAGAGCCAAACGTGAGCGTCTGCGTCATCCTATCTAAAGTCCTTCATTTCTGCCCCCAAAACGTTCTCCGGAGTTCCAAAATGAAAAACGGGGTCAGCAGTTGGGAGGAGCAAACGTAGTAAAAGGTCTGTGTTTTAAAAACAAAACGGAGAAGTGTGGATGGAGCCTAAGATAACTGCTAACACTGGCCCTGTAACAAAACCAGGCCAGCCCAGGTTGACCCCTTTTATAGACTTCAGGCTGGTGATATCACACTTCTATTCTTGTACACCAGAAACTAGACTCACCCAGCCTTCATTGGCTCTTCAGCTGAAGCAGGTTAGTGCTGTTTAGACCTCTTTGGCGCTTTAGCAAAGCAGGCCAGCCAAAAAAAAAAACAGCTTACTCATTAATTTGTCTCATGGTATTATAAACCACTGTGGAGCGTTTTGGTGAAACCTTCAGACTCCTGGACTTCATTTCATCTTTCTATTCATTTAATCTCGTATCGGTTTCTTGAATCGCACAGCTGTTTTCACCCTAAACGTGGCAGTAAACCTTCTACCTCTGGCCCTGTGGTGGAAGCAGGCTAACTCACAGAGTTTCTGTGCAGAGGGCTGCCGTGTTGCAGGTAACAGCAGCCATAAAGCTGAAGGAAGCAGGCTATTTAATGGTGTAATAACATTATGTGTTGTTATGGCCGTCAGAGGGGACATTAGCCTGCAGATGTTAGCTAGCAAAGAGTCGGCGCTGAGTGCCGCCACGGGGAGGGTGGAGCCTTGGGACATAATGAAGGTAATCTGAGTCATAATGAAGCCCAGCAGCCTCAGCAACACTAATAAAACACATTAGCGCCTTTCAAAACACTCGTATCAACTCAGAACCTGCTCTGTTTCCTCTTTAACTCAACCCCTTCAGTGCTTTTCATTTTCTTTTCTCGTCCCTGTTGCAGCTCACTCAGCTCTTCATCGCTCCTTCCTTCCTCCTCCTCCTCCTCACACAGCTGTCTTCCTCTCAAAACTGTACTATTTATTCACTATTTTTCAAAACAGGTTAGTGTCGGGGCTCATTATTACCGCAGCTGTCCGAGGATTCATCGATTGGTAGAGACAGCCAGCATGGACTCTTCAACAGCAGTTTTTATAGACGTTTGTCACCAAAACAAAATACTTTTAAAAGAGGTGGTATTCTGCTTTTTGGCTTTTCCTTCTCCTTTATAGAGTTAGAAACCTTTTTTGTGCTGTAACAGGTTTTCAAAGTGAAAAAGCCCAAAGGGAGTTCCCATCTCCCACAGAAAGCTCTGCTCAGAACCGCTTGAAAACAGCTCGTTTGTAGTCCAGCCCTTCACTTCCTTGACTTGTGATGTCACAATGAAAACGCGTCATAAAGCTTACCAAACGGCTGGCGGGGTCAGGCCACGCCCTCAAACCAAGCTAGTCTGAGC
>JAPMOB010225062.1:0-40491 GCA_029875015.1 Lepomis gibbosus | reverse complement strand
CACACACACACACACACACACACACACCACACACACACAGTCCAGAGACCACGATTATACAATGAGTGAGAGCTGCCCTGTCAAACAAAAGGATGCAAGTGCCGAGCAAGATGAAAGCTTAACTGTTGGCATGGCAACCACCAGATGATCTGCAGGCAGGGTTTGATGTTTGACGTGTTGATGGTGGATTCTGGGTTAGAGAGAGAGAGAGAGAGAGAAAGAGGTGAAGAAAACCGGTTTGATCCAGTGCAGCAGCTGCCTGAGTGCTCTTTATCTCCCTGGCTGTTGTTTTGTTGTTGTTTTATTGTCCTTTTCATTAAGAGAGGGCTATGTGATTCAGAGCAGTGATGCTCACCGTTCGAAATTTCAGTGTTTCCTCTGATGCTGCCGGAGCTTACAATGCTGCTAGTGGATCTGCTCAGACGCCCGTGCAGCTCTGTGTACAGTTTGTGTGTTCACATGTGCATTTGGAGGTTTGAGTGTATGTCTGTTGCTGTTTGCTGCATCAAATGTATTGTCTAACACATTAATGTTGCTCACTGTCAATAAGATGGAACAACTACATCAAAATAGTCTGTAAAACCAGCTGAGACATTGTATTTTCATAGCCATTAATATGAAAATGGTTTGGTGAGATACAACTTGGCCTCTACATTTTATAGAATAATAAATTAAGTGAATAATGGAAAACAATTGTCACTAAGTAATCGCTAGTTGCAGTCCTAATATTGAAAACTGGCATAAAAAATTATGTCGCCTGCAGCTTAGTTAAAAAAAGTTTATACAGTTTTAATCAAACCTTAATGAGCACTAGCTTGTGTGTGGCAGATACCGCTGTGGAGAGACCAGTCATGCTTCAAAACAGTTGCGCTTATGTCACTTTTTCGTCTTGTCCTGGAAAGCAAGTAATCTCCCTTGAGGCTCCGTCCTCTGCTTTTCCTCTGCAGACGCCCCTTTATTCCTCCGCCCGTCTGTCCTCCAGCCAGCACTTTAAGTGGCCAGCCCGGTGTTATGGGACTAACACCTCGACAGCTATTTTAAGAACTGCTGCTTGTGTTGCTTCTTCACTGTCAAGAGTCAGGTCAGGAGTTTCCCTCTGTGGTAGCATAAGAGGCTGTGGATCGGCCTGCATGTCCCCTTGTAAAGACGATGTGACGATGAACCTGCCATCCTCTTCGGCAGGTTCATTCTTCGCTCTTCCTGCCCCTTGTCTATTTTCCAGTCTTGTTTCATGTTGTTGTTGTTTTCAGAAGAAACAGTGGAAAAACCCAGTGAAGTTCTTGCTTTCTTGTCATTTCTCCCTTTATTCCCTTGCTGCATTCCTTTATATCCTGTAAGTGTACAGTACATTTACATATACTGTGAGAGCGCAGTACTGTATATGAGTATGGTGTAACCAGGGTGCTAGTGATGACTGGGACCAGCGTTCCCTGGAGAGAGCAGTGGAGCATGGGGAAAAAAGCCTTGTGTTGTGTTTACCCACTCTCTGCTGCAGAATCTGTGTCGGTGGCTCCTTGTGTGCTGGAGGACAAGGGGCCCTCTTCAGCTTTTCTTCTGAGCTCTCTGCTCAGTACCTGATTCCCTCAGTCCATAGTCCCTTTGTTGTGTTGCTTTTGTTTACATTCATACACGTCCAGGCAACTGCATTAGTGTCAATCGACTGCGCCATCAGCCTCTCTCTCTCTCTCTCTCTCTCTCTCTGCGCATCCCGTGTTAATCTCCCATCTCTCTGTCTCAGCCGATCTATCTTCGGGCCGTCAACCTCCCTTTTTAATGCCTCGCCAACTTGCTTCTTCCTTGACTCGCTCTCCATTTTCCTCCTGCCCCATTTTTCACACAGTCATCTGCTCAGTATGCTCCTGACGCCCGTCTTCATTTCTTCTCCTTGCTTTACTTTTCCATTTGATCTCCCCTCTGTGCAAGTGTGGCATGCTAAACTTAATATTCTTTAGCAGAGGTCATGTCATTTGTGTCCTTGACACCTTCTGACGCATCCAATCACATCAGCAGACTGTTACTTGTCAAGTCAAGTCAAGTCAATTTTATTTATATAGCCCAATATCAGAGATAACAATTGTGTTTCTTAATCACTTAAGTGACTTTAATATTTAAAGAGAAATATTTGGTAGTTCAGGGATTTTTCAAATGCAACCAAGGAACAAAACTGACTAGTCTCTGACATAAATAAGGTTCCTGATAGAGACAGAATTGGGAAGTTCTTAGCTGAACAATTGTACAGAAAATCCAACAGAAATACCCAAAAAAATATATCATGATGCAAATAATCCCACTTTGACCGTGATTTGCTCAGCCCACGTCGTCCTCATCATTGCAAGGCTGTGGATGTGTTCTTTCTAAATCAGAGCACAGGCTTGAAAGTGGGTTTTTTAAAAGCCAAAAATCTCAGCACCTGCAGAAGTAACTGATGAGTCATTGGCATTGATCCATGACTAACTCCATAACTCCCACAAATACAGATATGTTGTCACCATTTTGTGCTTAGAGACTATAAAAGTCTTAAAGCATAAATCTGCTTATTAAAGTCTGTTTAGAGGTGTCAGGGAGTACTGCAAATGTCATGTATTTTATCATTCATTGAGGCATTTTATTTCATCTTTCTCTCTGTGTTTCTGTAACACACTTCGTACTTTGTTTTGAAGTGCTCTATAAATAAAGTTTAATTATTTAATGATATGTGAAAGAAGCTGTATAAAGGCCTTTATGGCTTCAGAGGGAGCTGCATGCAAGTCTGATAAACGAACTAAGTTTTAAAATGAAAGAATCCTGGGGGTGTGGAGTTCGAGAGAAAAAGCTCACCAGACCTCTGTAGCCTGCTCCTCATCTTTGCTTGAAGTTAGCACGTCGGAGCTACATTGGCCGCTACTAGCATGACACACCCAAATTCTCAGACCAACCTGTTGGCAGTTGCGTAGCATTGTGGGTAATGTAGGCACTGGATTTTGACAAGCAAGAATAATGTATCCGTATTTTTACTGTCTGTTTCTGTGCTATAAAAAATGTTTTATATGGGGAGGCGGGGCACTCTTGTATAAGGACAGTGGGTCCTCACAGGGCGTGAAAGAACACACGTACACACTTGCCCCCCTCCCACAGGCTTACCCTTTTACCCTGCTGCTTTAAACTTCCCTCCCCTCCTCTCTGGTCTCCCGGGGTGCTGGCTTTAGTTGATTAGAGTGGCCCTGCTTGCTTTGATTAATTGGATGAGTCTTGTCTCCGTGCCAGACTCACCTCGACTCACCTCGACTCCTGTCCTCTCTTCATTCTCCTCCTCCCCCTCACCCATCCATCTAAAACAAACACAGGCAGTCGTGCATTAATGAGAGGAAATAACTACTAACTGTGGGTGTGTCAGCAAACATTGTGCAGTTTGCACTTTATTCAACCTGAAAGGCACTAGACGTTTTTTCCCACATGTAATCCATGTTTTAGCTCTCATGTAGCATAGGATTTTTTGAGCTATGCATGACTTTAATTCATGGCGATACTTTATTTTGTGTAATTAAAACTACGCAAAAAATGGCTATAACTTTTTTAGATACAGTCTATGAACTGTCCAAATACAAATATGCACCAGAGAAATTGAAATGTACAAGTCAATAACATAAAAGATGCCTGTATCTACAAACTTATTTTAATCCCTAAGTAGCTTCATACAAGCTAGAGAGGTGCTACTAATAATCATTTTCATTATCAATTAATCTGCCATTTATTTTCTTGATTAACCAATTATTAAGATGTATTATTATCTTTTAGTCTATAAAGGTCAAACAGTTGTTAACACCTTCTAAGAGCCCAAATTACATCTTTAAATAGCCTGTTTTGTCTTACAAACAGTCCAAAACCCAAATGTATTTCAGTTTCTATCCTTTATCACAACGATAAAGCAGCAATTCTCATTTAAGAAACTAAAACCAACAAATGTTTGGCCGTTGTGCTTGAACATGAGTACTGAGTAATTGAAAATAGTTGCAGATACATTATGTCTTGGAAATCTGTGTAAAATTGTTCCATTCAGCTCTATATGGGTTGTGTTTGAATCTTATGTGTTTTTTTAGTTGTGTGTATATGTGGTTGTACACATGTGGTGTATACTTTTTGTGGTGGTACACAAGCTACACACTTAACATGACAGGCCCCTTCCTAAAACCTGACTCCTGAAAAACCAGACCTGAACTCAAGCATTCTTCTCTACTCCCCCTGTCAACCTCCACAGTGCTGTAGTCCGTCCTTCAGTCTTTAATGACAACAACAACCACTTCCATCTCTATGGCTCTGTCTCCCCACTCAATTATCCCCTCCCCATCACTTTCTCTTGTCTGTGTCATCTTCCCCATTTTCTCTCTTCATCTTTGCCTTTCTGCTGTCTTTAAGTGAATTCCACTTCAAAAGCTTGTTTCTGAAAGGTTGTCTGCAGCCTTTACAGACCCCCCGAGGGTCTTCATCTTTCTCCTTTTTGTTGTTCTTCTTTCTGTCTCTCTCTTTCCTTGTTTTTTATTCAATCTCCTGTGCCCCTAGCACAACCATGGCAGAAGCAACGCACACACATGCCCAAAATGACACACACAAAACCCATTGTAGCAGAGCCAAGTGAATGGCTGGCTTGGAAAGTCAAATGTGATGTTATTTCAAATACAATCTCTGGAGATGTGGTGCCAACCAGAGAGCCTAAAGGGGTACCGGGGCTTCTCAGAAACATAGACAATCACACAAACTAACTGCTCTGTTGATCCCCTCGGTCCCTTCTTCCATTACAGGCCATATCAACCATCTGAAAGCCAGAGTGACTCTGTGTGTGTGCAAATAGCATGTTTATGTGCATCATTCTGTGCATGGGTGTATAGTATCTCACAAAGGTGAGTAATTGCCTCACATTTTTGTAAATATTTGATTATATCTCTTCATGTGACAACACTGAAGAAATGACACTCTGCTGCAATGTAAAGTAGTGAGTGTACAGCTTGTATAAAAGTGTAAACTTGCTGTCCCCTCAAAATAACACATGTCACAGCCCGGCTCATGGACTGGACAAAAACAAGAGACACACGGGTAGACTAAATAACAAAGTGATTTATTAATAAGAAAATAAGCAAAACCAATGAGTAGGAAGAATCTGTAAAGTCAGTAGAGTGGATGAGTGAAAATGTGCTGCATGGATGTTGTGCTGTGAAAACAAAGACAAGAAACCAAACAAACAAAGGAAGCTGTGAGATGAGGAGGTCCAACCCAAAACTGACTGCTGCTCTTGCTTATATGCATGGGGCACACCGAGCCCAGGTGAGTCCCATGCCACTGATTACCCTGCCAATTAGGTCTGCAGCCCTGGAGACAGAAAGCACACCAACAGCAGTATGAACCCTGCAGAGGGGCCGTCACACACATCACACAGCCATTAATGTGTAAACCGCTGGCAACATGGAAACATGCTTGGCCAGTCCATTACCATTACCCTCAGCTTCTTTAGCAAGGCAGTGGTCATCTTGGAGGAGTGTTTGGGGTCGTTATCATGTTGGAATAATGCCCAGTCTCTGAAGGGAGGGGATCATGCTCCTCTTCAGTATGTCACAGTACATGTTGCCATTCATGGTTGCCTAAATATGCTGTAGCTCCCCAGTGCCTGCAGCACTCCCACCGCCACGCTCCACTGTAGGCAAGAAGACACACTTGTCTTTGTACTGCTCACCTGCCACACACGCTTGACACCATCTGAACCAAATAAGTTTATCTTGGTCTCACCACACCATAGGTCATGGTTCCAGTTATCCATGTCCTTAGTCTGCTTGTCTTTAGCAAATTGATTGCGGGCTTTCTTGTAGAAAGGGGCTTCCAAGCTTCCAGCCAAGCAAACCAATTTGATGCAGTGTGTGGTGTATGGTCTGAGCACTGACAGGCTGACCCCTCACCCCTTATTTGAAAACTTCGGATTGCCAGCACAGACCTCTGCAGCAATGTTGGCAGCACTCATACGTCTAATTCCCAAACACAAGCTCTGGATATGACACTGAGCACCTGCACTCAACTTCTTAGGTCAACCATGACCACCGTGCTGCAGCTCAGTTTCAGGGTCTTGGCAATTTTCTTATAGCCTAGCCCATCTTTATGTAGAGCAACAATTCTTTTTTTCAGATCCTCAGAGAGTTCTGTGCCATGTTCAAGTGACCAGTTTAAGGGAGTGTGAGAGCAATAACACCAAATTGAACACACCTGCTCCCCATTTATACCTGAGACCTTGTAACACTAATGAGTCACATGACACCAGGGAGGGGAAATGGCTCATTGGGCCCAATGTGGACATTTTCACTTAGGGGTGTATTCACTTTTGTTGCCAGCAGTTTAGACATTAACGCCTGTGTGATGTGCTATTTTGAAGGGCAAATTTACACTGTTATACAAACTGTACACTCACTACTTTACATGGTAGCAGAGTGTCATTTCTTCAGTGTTCTCACATGAAAAGATATAATCAAAAATTTACATAAATGTGATGGATGTACTCACTTTTGTGAGATACTGTATATGTGTGTACATGCTTGTCTTGCGCTGCCTGTTTGATAATGCTAAACAGGCAAGATGGACTGCGATGTGGAGGAATGAACGTGCAGAATAACTCAATAACAACTTGAGGCCTCATTCAGCGAAATGATTTTGTTTTGAATGATTTTGTTTCCGCTGTGTTGAGACTGTACAATATAAGCCTTGTTCCTGTGATCACTGGAGCCTAACAGTTCAATTATGTTCTGCATATTGTTGTGCTTGAGTCTGGGAAAGAATTTTTTTTAATATTTATGTAAATGTTTATGTTTTTTAGAACCCCATAAAGCACAAAAATAATACAATACATGACAGTCATAGCCTGTTAAAGATCTAGATGTTTCCCTTCGAAGTAGGTGTTGACCAAAACACAGGTAAAATGAAAATACTTGACTTCACCAGTGCTTGAAGAGGAAAACACTAAGTCCCAGAACTCCCCTTGTTTGCATGTTGCTGTGTACCCCCACCGAAACACACACAACTTGTACAAATTAGTGTATTAGCACAATGCAGCAGTTTAAATACACAATCAACATATATATTTTTTTAATTACTTTGTTTTGTTCTTTATTAAATCCATGTCCAAGGAAACTGGCTGGTAGTTAGTCCCTAATATGTTAATGTTAAATAGGTGGTATTATGCTCATTTTCAGGTTTGAAGTCTTATTTAGGGGTTGTACCAGAACAGGTTTTCATAGTTTAATTTTCAAACTGCACATTGCTGCAGCTCCTCTTTTCACCCTGTGTTGAAGGCTTTGTTTTAGCTATGGAGTGATACATCTTGTCTATAAATGATCTTCATTGGGAGTTGCACATGTGGAGTTCCTAGTTAAGGACTACTAGCCAATCAGAAGCAAAGAAGGGCGGGTCAGTGAGAAGCAAACATGGCTTCGGTTCAGCTGTACATGTTGCCGCCAGCTTGTCAACATAGACTGGAGCAAGAGTTCAGAGTGGTGAGTTATTAATCTGTAACAAAAGCATCTTTCATCCATAAAGTTATAACCGAGTCTCTGTCTCTACATCACAGTAACAACTTTATGTCCATTGACTGCCTGGAGGGTAGCTAGTGTTTGTAAGGGAGAGGAGGTGTGTTCTGCAGCTCAGTGTTTTTCCACCTGTGTTTTTGAGAGAGTGTCGGACTAGCCGGTTTTATATGAGGCGCATTTAGCTTTCATCCCTGTGTCCTCACAAGGATGAAAAGGAAGCAGCTGGACTACAAACCAGCTGTTTTTAATGGGTTCAGAGCAGTGTTTTCTGTGGGAGATGGGAACTCCCTTTGGACTGGACTTGGAGCTTTTTCACTTTGCAAACCAATTACACGCACAAAAAGATATATAGCTCAATAAAGGAGAGGGGAAAAGCCAAAAAGCATAATACCACCTTTCTAAGTACTAACTTATCAATGATCATAACCATTCATGCATAATGCATAATGCTTTCCATTATCTTCAACCAAGTCCAGTTGCCTTTGACTTAAACCTTTGTTGGATAACTAAGACCTGAATGACTGAGAATCTTCACAGATATTCATGCATAACAATGACTTAAATATTTGAAAGTTTGCTGTAGCTGGTCAACATTTTTTTAATGTCCCGCCCCAGCCAGGCTGTGATTGGTCGGTTCACAAAAGGTGACAATGACGAGAAACAAAAGTTGAAAATGTTTCAACAAAAGGTACCCAGTAAGGTTTTAGTGTGTGACACAAACAATCTGTTCTCTTTGTGCCCTTGTCAAGCCGGGCTTTGTAAGGTTTATATAATTTTACTTAGACAAGCCGCTGACAGAGAAAGGCAGGCAGACAACAATTGGAATAGGTGTGTGTAATGTAGTACACCATGGGTAATGCAGTTTATTTAGGGCTATTTTGAATCACCTAGGCAACCTGATATGGAGTGGGCAGAAAAAAAGAGCAAGCAGCTTCACGGTACGCCAAAGAGTAAAATGTTAAAGTGCTGGTAGTGCGTACCGGTGAGTACCAGACCACTTCAAGCACTTGACTTCATCAGGTAGCCAGAAATATGTCCCCTAATGAATGTTGTTGTTGCTTTGTATCTAACACGTAATGTCATATCATCTTTGCAAGGTGGTAATCCATTCATCCATTCATCATCGACCGCTTATCCTGCGTACAGGGTCGCGGGGGGGTTGGAGCCTATCCCAGCTGACATTGGGCGAAAGGCAGGGTACACCAGTACAAAACAAAATCAGTTTTAAGTTAAAATAATCAATATAATTTCATCCATCCACTGGTCAGAGTAGCAGTCTTCCCTTTGTTGTACTTTTTCATCCTTCCCACCTTACAGCATTTCAGCTGAGGTCTGCCCCCCTGGAGGGTGGAGTTAAATACAGCCTTGCTCCTCAAGGCTCATGTGTTCTGAAGTAACCCATTAATCATGTTGCCATAGCAGGGGTGAGTGAATGAGTAGGATGCTGGTAAGACAGAGGCCAGGACTGAGAGGGACTCAGTCTGTCAGCTACAGCCTTGCATAACAAGGGCTAATGGATCGAGGAGGATGGACATACCTGTCCGGTCTACTCATATTAGAATGAGTGAAGAACTGTGAGGCTGATCTCTTGCATCCTATGTTCTGTGTGTGCGTGTGTGTTAGAGTATGTGGGGATCTCTGAAGTTATTTAATCACATTAGTGACTTGCACTGCATTATCTCAACCTACTTCCTTACAGACACGTTTCTTCAACGTTTCTGTGGCTATTAACAGTGGATTGCTTCTGTCTCTATCTGTCGCTCCCAGGCTGTGAGCCCTGTGCAGGGTGGTGATGAGCACTCAGGGCAGCAGCAGCAGGGGAAGTGGCCAGCATGCTGACACGCCTCCCCCTCGTCACGTCCCCGGACCTAAGCTCCAGGTGCAGCGCTCCCTCTCTCGTGACACTATCACCATCCACTTCTCTGCTCTGGGGAAAGAGGAAGACGATGAGGACGAGGAGCTCTACGGGGTACCTGTTGCAACTGTTGGCGTTAAGTCTGGGCTTGGTGGTGCAGCGGAACTTCAAGGTTTAGAAGCTTCAGGGGCTGATGACCAGTCTGTCACTACGGGCTTGGAGGCAAAAGAAGAGTTGCTGTTTGAATCTGCTGGTGTGGAGACCTCAGGAGTTGCGGTGCTTCCTGTTTCATCCACCACCCTATCTTTGCAGCCCTCAGACTCTGATCCACACACACCTTCTCCAGCCATGACTATTATCCCCACCTCCACCCACTCGCACCTGAGCTCCAACCCTCCTGCGAGCTCCTCCTGGCCCTCTGACCGACCCTCGGTCAATCCGCCGTCCACAAGCTCCAGCTCCTCCCCTTGCAAGTCTGCAGGGCTGACCTCCTCCAAACCTTTCCTCAGCCTGGTCAGGTCCTTGTCCAATGATGTTGAGTCTCGAGAAACCACTCCTGCACCTACCACTGTTGCACCATCACACGCACGCCACCGTCACTTAATGAAATCTTTTGTCAAGTCTCTTTCCACGGACACATCCAAGGCAGAACATCAGGAAGGGCCTCTTCATCACTATCTTCATCATCCCCCTCAACAGCAACAGCAGGGGCAGCCAGCCCATCGGCCTCCACCTCGCAACATGCAGCTCTTCAAACAGTTCTCTCAGCCTCGCTTATCCTCCTGCCCCGTCATCGTCACTCAAGCAGGTGGAGACTCCAAAACAGCCCCCTCTTCCCCTATAATGTCCCCAGATGGTAGGTCTTTCTTCAAGGTCCAAGAGGTGGAGGCCAGAATAGAAGATACCAGGCGGCGGCTGTCAGAGGTGATGTCAGACCCCCTGCAGCTTTTTAGTAAGATCATGGGGGACGAGTCTGGCATGGGAGCTGGTGGAAGTGCCACTCATCGAGCCAAATCGCTGTCCTCCAGTGCGTCAGAGCTTAGTGGGGTGACAGCAGTAAATGGACATGCAGAAGGTAACAGCAACTATAGCATCAAGGAGGAGGAAGGGGCAGAAGGGGAAGAAGAGGAAGAAACCCCAACAGGCAAGGGTCCTGACTCTGTTTTTTTCTCCTTACCATCACTAGCACCAGCCCCAGCCCTCATCCAGGCTTCCTCATCCACGTTCCCAAAGTCTCCTTCTCTCACCCTGGGCCGCTGCTCTATGTCAGCCCTGGTAGCGAGACAGGAAGACGAGGACTTCTGTGAACTGTACAGTGAAGACTTTGAGTTGTGTACTGATACAGAAACACCAGATGGGGATCGCCCCGGGTACCAGCAGCCTCATACTGGCAGCACTGGGTTGTGTAGTGAACTTGACACAGAGGAGGAGGAGAAAGAGGAAGAGGAGTTGGAGACTGTGCCTGTGACTGGCCTCATCTTCCTGACACAGTTGGTGTACTGGTATTTAGTCCTCCCAGTGCCACCATATGTATGTGCAGTGGTGCATGGGATAGTAGCTGGGTTCATGTTGGCCTTGCTGGTACTTTGGTTGTCCTCTCCTCGATGCTCCTCATCAGGGACAAGAAGAGTGAGGCGAAGGATAGAGCCCTGGAATGTGGCTCAGCTGGATATCAAAGAACCAGGAATCTTCAAGGTAAGACAAAGTATGGCATGGATCGTAAAGTTTGGGCATGTTGCTAGATGACTTCAAAATGTAAACTTGTTTTCTTTAACTCTGTGTAGGCTTTTGGATATTGTTCTCTAGCATGTGTTCTTACTTCACTGGCTCTAAGACTACCATTAACGTCTTGCTCTGCTGCACTATTATCAATTACTTACAAACTTACAAACTCAATTTCACTCTGTAACCTACCTGCCTAATTTCACATTTAACCTGCACACTTTGTGCAGATTTACACTTTTTCATCACAGATTTTAATAAAACAAACAAACAAACAAACAAACAAACAAACAAAGAACCCACCTTGCTCCATTTTGCCAAGAGTCAAACTATAGAGATAAACCATATATGATTTAAACTTACAGGTTTTACACATGCATTTGTTAGCAATTGTACAACATATGGCTGTGGCACTCCATTTATCTTACCGTGCCATGGAGAAATTATCCAAAATGACAATGCCATACAGTGCACAAAATGCAGCACTTCTGTGTTTGTTTACCATGAAACTAAATTGTAATAGGCTGGACTGTTGTCCCCTGGAGTTTTGTTTTGTATCTTTTAGACAAATATAACATAGCCAAGCACTAAAATTTCCCCTGTTGTTTCAATTGATTTGGCTTTGCTCACAGAGCCTCCTTTGGGACTGATGTGGTGGGAGTTTGGATGAGAATTAAACTCTATTCAGCCTCATGGGAACTGGCAGCAACATATAGGGTTTATATTGCACTTTTTTCTCCTGTGACAGCTACAGTGTAGCTTTGAACCACACATTTGAATGAGAGCGCCACCACATTTGCCCCCTGCTCTCAGTTAACCCAGCTCACCAAGTGCTGTAGAAACTACTCTAGAAGAGAAATGTTTAGTAGTTTGAGGCATTTATGTAAGCATGTGTACTTGTGTGTGTGCCTTAGTGGGTACCAAGCTGTTGCACAGGAGAGCCTCATAACTAGAGGGCACAGCTGTTCCAAAAGAGTAGCTCTGCACTTGTGCAGAACATGATACACTCATATGATGGACCCTGGAGCACACAAGTGCAGAGGAACTGCAGTGGGGACAAACTTTCCTCTTTCTCTTCATCTTTCTCTTCCTTCAAGGATCAACAAAACATCTGTGTTTCAGATACCCCCCCTTATCTTTTATTGTTCTGTATGAAATCTGTGGAAATAATATAATTTGATTATGATTCTAGAAAATACTGCAAGGAGGGATGTTTATTGATGACAACAATTGGCGGACAGAAATGTTCAATCCCTACAATAAATTGTGATATTAGGTCATCATTGATATATAGGTCATCTACTTCAATGTTGGCTAATATGCTGCACAGAGAATGTCAAAAACAAACAAACAAATCCACCACAAGGGAAATAGACATAGATAGTCATACTATCATGCTATCTTGTGTCATCCCTTAGTGAAGATATGCACAATAAACATTGACCAGAGGAGAGTTCAGACACCATGGTAGATGGGGACACATGCTAGCTATTAAAATAACAAAAACATCCTTGGTGTTTGTGACTGAGAGTCTTTTGTATGTAAATGTGCTGTGGGAGTAGATTTTCAGTCATTGTGAAGTAAAACTCTTCCCCTTTCCACCCCTCCAATCTTTCAGGGCTGGATGAATGAAATCCACAACTACGACCCAGAGATGTACCACGCCACACTGACCCACTCCATTTATGTCCGTCTAGAGGGCTCCGTCCTGCGTTTGTCTAAGCCCAACCGGAACATCTCCCGCCGTGCCACGCACAATGAGCCTAAACCTGACGTCACCTACGTCAGCCAGAAGATCTATGACCTGACCGACAGCAAGGTGTGCTGGTTGTGGCTGTATGTGGGAAATGACAATTAGAAGAGAGATGCTGTAATTATATGTTTCTGTGTGTGCTTGTGAAATATTTAGCGTGTGATGAAAGGTCAAAATGAGGGGGATATTAATGTGTTAAGTGTGTGTCTCTGCCATCTCCCCAGTATATTTGTGTGCTTGATGATAAGATTAACAGATAGTGACATCAAGCACACGTCCTCTCAAATTTGCCCTTGCCTGAGTGCATGCTTGCTAATAGGTCATGTTCAGTGACAAAGCTACTCAGAGTCACATACTGTGTGTAAACACAGAGTGAATATCACAGGTCATTGACCCTGTACACACAACTTTGTGTCTTGTGAATAAGTGTGCTGACTCGATGGTTTTGTATATCTGAAGGCTGGACAGTAAGAAGACATTTCTCTTGTCATTGTATCATTGAGCAAAAGGGTCATTAGGGTTGTCTTCATATACTAGAGCTTTTCTGGAACTGACAGCTGCCGAAAGTTTCATTTCACCATCATTATGTGGCTGTTTAGTCTGTTTTGAATGTTACCTGTATTTACAGAAACTAGATTACACATAAAAATGTCCCAGAACACATATTTTTGGTCTGATTGTTTTAACTATTCTGAGATGCAGTACCTCCCCCACACCATGACATGGCTAGACCCTCAGAAAACAATCCTCCAATGCTAATATTTTAGCAATTTTAATATCAGAGTTGTGTTAAGCTGGTGAAAAATGGACGCTTCAATGAATGAATGTAAACTAAATTGCATGAACCATTACGGCATGCTGTACAACATGGAATAATAGCAAGTGCTAGCTACATTCATCATTAACAAAAAAAGGACATGTTCTCACATTGCTGGTCTAATACAAATTAAGCTTTGGGTTAGATAAATATAAATACATACTAGATGAGTAACTTGTATTCCTGCCTGCATTGTTACTTTTGGTTTCTATTTTTAAAAAAAGTTTCAAGCCCCCAGTGGCTGCTACTCACACCCTAGGGCAAGTCTGCCACATACTATTTGTAATCTCAATGTGCCCTACTGTTGAACTCGCATACTTTTTATTTGTCTCGTCGGTCTTACACCATCATATTCATGCATTTGATTATATGGTCTATATGCCCCCATAGATCCAGCTGGTGCCCCAAAGCTTGGCTAGAAAGAGAGTTTGGAACAAGAAGTATCCAATTTGCATTGAGCTGGCCAAGCAGGAGGACTTCATGTCCAAGGCCCAAGGAGAGAAGCCTGAAGCTGGGGAGGACAAATTGACTGGGCTGGGTGAGAAGCTAGAACGATTAGACAAATGCGAGAAAGTTGAAGGATCAGGATCAGCAGAGGAACCCAAAAGACCGACATCTGGTGGTGGGGATCTAACAATCTACCTGTTTGGGAGGACGGGTCGAGAGAAGGAAGAGTGGTTCCGGAGATTTCTTCTAGCGTCCCGAATGAAATCAGAAGGGAGAGGTGGCCTGCCTAGCATTTGCAAGAGTGGTGAGTTTGAGACTCTTTAGAGTGTATCACACACCAAGATGCATACAGCCATGCATGTACTAAATGTATTGTCTGTCTCTCTCACCCTTTCTACACACATACTGTATCTGCACAGGCACACATCGAATCCCAGAGTCAGAATAACCGTTCTCTTGAGTATGTAACTGCACAGCCATCAGATCTGTGCATAAGCCCCAGCTTAGGGACCGGCAATCCCCTCAACTGAGCAAACAGATGAGTGTGAATGGGTCAGCAGGATTACATGCACAGAGAAGTAGCATATTAAAGCATTGTACTCCACTGTGGGATATAAGCCTGCAAGGAGAAGGACCAACTCAAAGGAAAATACTATCATTGTGAGGTTCCACTGATAAAGGTAGCACAGGATGAACAGGATTATTGGAAAGATTATTTAAATATCAAGCTGTTTTGTGGATATACATAGCAATTACGAATGACTATTTCAGTGCTAATGTGAGTCAGAGAGAAGATACAGTGTGTCATCCGGTGTAAAGCATGCTGATTCAGAGTGTTGCAGTGCATTGCGAGAAATGAGTAACAAAAGATGCTAAGTCTTGAGCATACATTATGTATGTGAAATATGAAGCAGTGATTGGAATCACTAAAAAAATATTGTTGATGCATGATTGTGTCACATTAATCTCCCCTTACTCTTCACATCCTGCATCCCCTCTTCTCCACTTTCAGCCTTCCTGCCCTCCCACAGCCGCAGTAGCAGCACCCAATCTGGTGGAGGCCTGGAGGCTGACAGCAGGAGCAGCAGCCGGGGAAGCCTGGAGGAGCTGTCTCAGTCTCGCCACAGAGAGACCTCTTCTGCTCTCTCCTGTGGCTCTACTGGAGGGATGAAGCAAAAGATGCTGTTGGACTATAATGTCTACATGGCCAAATATGTAAATGCCCAGGCACCAGAGAGAAGCCCAACTGCCACTGACAGCACTGGGCACAGCCCTGAGAGCAGCCCCAAAACTACCAAAAAGGTAGGAGATAGAGAGTCACATGAAAAGCTAAAAAGAAATGGACAACCAACCAGGCAAAGTGGGCATCTGCCCAGAAGCACTTGGCTGTCTTTTGGAACCCCTGGTTGTGCCAGTTCCTGCACTTTCACTTAAAGGTACCCTGTGGAGTTTTTGACTAGTAGCGCTATGCAGCAATGCCCAGTCCCTCCAGGATTTTGTAGGTCTTTTTTGTAATTGTTGCAGCCTAAAATGCCTGATTTTGCAGCAGCTTTTCTAAAAAAAATTGTGATGAGAATTGTGAGGTTTTGGGGCCTTTTTTGCGATGAAATTGTGGGAATAAGTGAAAGCTCCATAGATGTGTGATTTCTTTAACATTGGAATTATAGTTGAATCATTAAAAAGTCCCTCCAGGATTTTACAGGCCTAACCCTAACCATGCATATTTAAACCAACTTACCTTGATTCTTTTACTGTGACACAGCGCACATGTCTGCTGTGTCTTGTAAAGAAGTCACAAGCTGATGTATGACAACGATTTATGGGAAACGGCTATGATAGATCAAATTTGCAGAGAAGTTCGGTTGATAGGTCAAAATAGCAAGATGCACTGAATTCACAAGGATTTGCTGAATTTGTGTTAATAGTTGTGATCGTTAAATCCTGGAGGGACTGACTGTTTTTCTGAATGGGCTTCATTTATTTTTTTGTAGTGGGAGACATATATTGTTTTTACTTGTAGCTTTTGCTGAGCTTGCTTAGGCTAGCAGGAGGAGGCAGAGTTAGGTGGCCTTTCAACTTGCTGGGATATTTTATTTCTTAAGAACGCTGTAGGCCTATAGATTGCAAATACTTTTTGCCTTAACATGCATTTTTTTCTTTTCCAAGAAAGATGTCCAAATACTGTACGTAATATATAAACAGAACTTTTGTCTGTTTACAAGAAACTCCACAGGGTACCTTTAATCTTGTGGAAATGTGATGTAGAGAGGCCCTGGCTCAAAATTGATTTTTTAGACCTTAATTGAGTTTGTATTGTGAATTTCAACAGGTGAGGTTAAAGGGGCACAACAGCAAGCATGTGCCCTATGTTCCCCTTAACAGGTTATTCTGGCCGTAAAGGCAGATTGGAGCCTGCTTTATTTTATGTCAAGAATATTAAAGCCACAGTGTGTGTGTCTTTCAGATACGCAGGATTTCAGGGGAGACTATGGAGCCTGAGGCTTGGCTCAATGCTTTTCTGGGAAGGACATTTTGGGACTTCCTGGGCGAGAAGTACTGGGCCAATGTGGTCTCCAAAAAGATCCAAATGAAGCTCAGTAAGATCAGGGTGTGTTATGGTACTAACTTTCACAAATATACATCTACCATAGAACTAACAAATCAGAAAAAATCTCTGTGTTTTAACTGCATCATTTTAAGAGACACTTTGATTCTTTGATGTCTGTATTTCTTTTTTGGTCTCAGCTGTAGCTAAGTCTGAATGTCAATGTCTTTTTATTAAAACTGTCTTCTGTGTTTCAGCTGCCGTATGTTATGAATGAGCTGACTTTGACAGAGCTAGACATGGGGTTTTCCATTCCTAAAATCCTCCATGCCTCCAAACCATCTGTGGACCACCAAGGTAGGAAGAGAAGCTACACTAGGCATTTCATGTTTTTCACAGTGTCCTGAATGGTCTGATACAATAGAGATTTATTATTTTTTTGCAATCAGTCTTCTTCCCCTTCCATCCTTCATTATAACCCAGTCTGTTAATCAGTTCTCCCTCTTGCCTTTCTGACAGAATAGTGGGACATGCTCTCACTCTTCTTACCTCTTCAATCTATCCATCTCCTTTATCAGCCTTTCCTATCATTCCTTCATTTTTCCCAAAACTTTGCTCTTCTTCTCTCTGGATTAAGACATTTCCTCCCCTTCTCTCCCTCTCTCCTATGGAGCCCAGCCTCTCTGCGTGCCTTGCTCTATTAAGCAATAGTAATTAAACTTCACGTCTTGGGTCCCCCTCATCCATTACTGAGACACTGACTCACCCTGCCTGCATTGAGCTCCAGCAAAGGGTCTGGGACACAGAGACAATACAGAGATTTGAGGTGTATTAACGTCTACCGAGGTGGCTGTAAATTTATAAAAGAGAAGCTTAAGAAGGGGGAAAAAGAAATATGTTTGTGGGAGGTGTGTTTCAATCATTAGTGGTGCTTTTAAGCAGAGAGCAGAGCGAGGGATGAGTAGATTTCCACATTTAAATTTTTCTGTCCTCGTTTTTGAGATATCCAGTGTTTGTCCAGTGACGGTTTATGCTAAATTGATCTTGATCTGAGCATTGACAAGGTATTACATTTTGCTATTCAGTTGAAGGAGCCAGCCATGAGTCATTCTCCTGTCAGCCACATTTCCACGGCTGAGTCTGCAATGCTCATTAATGGTGTTCTGTCTGCACCTATACACCCACAGAAATATACTCGCATGTCATCATCAGTTGATTCCAGCACATAATTAGTCCCGGGGGAATGGCATCTCTACAAGTGCTGCACTGTAAATCTGCATGAACTGAACAGGTTGCATTTCCTTCGATACTAAGGATAGTGAGAGTGCTTCCTGACTCCTTAATGTTGGGAAGACATGATTTGATTTACAATGTTTATACTGTGCTCCAAGAACTACTAAATGCACACAAGCGGAGTACAGAGCTGATTCATCTAATATGTTTTATTTTTATTCAGTATTGAAACATTGATAATGTAACCACATTTAGTACGTAGACTGTAGGGTTTTAAATGACTATCAAATCTACTACACTATTGATAAGATTAGACATAAAATAGGATTGGGTGATATTAGTGATTGAGGAAAAATCAGACAAGGGTCTAAATTCATGCCACTCTGTGAGACTGTAACACTCATTGTAATGAAAAACAGAGTGTTATATAGATAAAGTTTAATGGTGCAAAATGTGTTTTGGATCTAGCAGTCATGCTGAAGTAAATGTTATTTATATGGCCAGAGGGTGGTGTCAGAACAAAGGTATCTGGCAACTTATGTCAGAAGAGGGTATCTTGTTGTGAGCATGGAAATGTTAAGACATGCATGACAGGATTCTAGTTTATTTGTGTGAGTATGGTATAAGCAGAAAGGTGCATGGAAAGTGCAGTGTTGGGGGATCAAAGATGGGAATTATGAGCCAGAGAGACATAAGAAATAGTCTTTTTTCACGTTAGGCATGAAATGTGTAATATGTATAGTAATGATTGTGTCACCTCTGTACAATCTCTGTTAACATGCTAACATTTTCTAATTAGCACTAAGTACAGCTGAGGCTGATGGGAATGTCATTCATTTGGGTTCACCAATGTCATTAAGATTCATCATTTGGGCTCCATAAAAACTTTTACCTAAGGTTATGGCAGTCCAACCAATAGTTGTTGAAAAGGGTTGAAACTGAGCAACCAACACATCAACATTACTGTCCATAGAGCATAAGCAGAAATCATTAATGTGGATATGATGCCCAAGCATCAGTTCCACAAATTCATTTCACTATGATTCAAATAAAGACAACATATAAGGTTTATAGTATAATAAGCTACATTCGATATCTTGTCTCATATAATATTGCTGTTATAGTGAAATATTTCCCAGGTCTAAGTAGAAACATATACATGCTTATGTCAGCGGTGCAGATATGTTGACTCCTCCAAAATGAATCAGACACTCCATACTTTCTCTCCATCCTTGGTGGCTTGGTCCAAACAGAGACAACAAGACACTGTCTAACTTGTTCTGATTTAATGTTGTCATATAGCTTCTCTCTGACACCACTGCCACACACATACAAATCAATGAGCACTTACAGAGAGTAGAAAATGAAGAAGGAGAAAGAGCGGAGCAGAGGATTAATAAGTAATACTTACCAGTTGTGGAGGTTATGCTTCATTGAGCAAACAGCAGGGGGGTCGAAATCCAAATTGTTCTCCCGTCGCCTCCTGAGAAGTGTGTTGCGTTAACAGGAAGTAGCCTGATGAAGTCAGCCAGTAAGGAGGCCGCTGCACTAGAGCTGACCTTTTCAGTGTTTTCTAGAGGATAGGTCTTCCTCCTGGCAGCTCTGCAGGGGGCCTCACAGTAATTAGATACCATGCAGGAGGTTCTTGTTTATTAACAGAAATAGTATTCAGAGTTGGTCCCTTTCAATGCTGCAGTGGTGCTGTTAGGGATGTAGAGTGATTTTAATATTGAAACATAATATGCTGGTGTCTTTCGCTCACTGTTTGTCCAGGTCTGTGGTTTGACCTGGAGATCTCCTATGCGGGCTCCTTCCTCATGACACTAGAGACCAAGATGAACCTGGCCCGTCTGGGGAAGGAGGGCGAGGGTCTCAGGGAGCACGGAAAAGAGTGGTAAGGCATTCGATTGCACTTAGTAATCTCCTCTTATAAAGTTTGTAATGAAGCCATATATAATGAAGTCTGATTTTTAAAATGCCTCACAGATTTTTGAGAGTGGTCCTTATTAGCTTGTCCTCAATTCTCTGTTTGTTCTTGCCTTTTGTCATAAAATACATCCTCAGTGACTACGCCAAAATAGGATGTTTGAAGGATTAGCTTTTTTTTGCTAAACAAACAGCTCTGAGCTGGGTGTTAATTTGGTAGATTTGCATTTAGAAACATGTTCGTTGTCACATCTGTTTTTTTTCACAATTCCTACCCTTTTTCTGTTGGCTCTTCCTCACTTCTCTTAATATACTAATCCTCTCTCTGGACGCTTACCACTGTGGATTTGTCCAGTGACTGGTGAGTTGGGAATAGATGCCCATAGATGCCTGTCACTGAAACAATACATTATGTTCTGGATTACACTTTCTTTTCTTGAGGGAATCATTAGAGTTTAATTTCCTGTGATTTATATCCATAGGGGATGCATTTAATGGGAATTAGTTTTAATTGTTAATGGCTCTGCACAAAGCCATTAGAGCCTGACTTTGCAACAATGAGCGTGTGTTTGTGTGTGTGTGACAGGCCCAGGCCACGGACATACTGCCTGGCAGACAGCGATGAAGAATCGTCTAGTGCTGGCTCATCAGATGAGGAGGATCCCCCAGAACTCCTGAGTGACAAAGCCATTCTTCCTGGAGGCGAGGGGTGAGCAAATGTCTCTTTACAACAACATCATCACGTCTCTGAATTGAAAATGGGCAGAAACAGATTCACACTGATGTGTTGAAGCAGAATGTTCTGCCCTTTCAGTCCACCTATCAACCCACTCAGTCCCACTCATTTGAAAGCCTGCTGCTGATTTAATGTAGCACCCAGTCACTCCCCTCTATCGTGGGTGCTGAGTAGCAAGAGATGCCGGTATGAATAAATGATGAACCTGACTCAGTCCTTGCCCCCCTCCCCCATTCTCCATCCTCCATTTCCATCCTCTGCTCACGTAGCTATGTGGGAGGACACAGGCCCAGCAAGATCATGCGCTTTGTGGACAAGATAGCCAAATCGAAGTACTTCCAGAAAGCTACGGAGACGGAGTTCATTAAGAAGAAGATGGAGGAGGTGTCCAACACGCCGTTGCTGCTCACCGTGGAGGTGCAAGAGTGCCGTGGGACGCTGGCTGTCAACATCCCACCTCCACCCACGGACAGGATATGGTACGTTCACTTACATGGAGGAGTGCATTGAAGGCTGTGGGATATAGTCAGTGCATGTATGGGAATTCTGGCTGTAGCTCAGCGCCCTCTGCTGGGCAAATACAGACATGTATACAGTGAAAGAATAAAAATCCTTAATCATCAGTTTTAACTAAATTTAAGAAAATGAGAGCACACAAGTATGTATTTTCATTAAAGACAAAGTATAAGTAAAGTATACACTATGTACTTTATAAATATAACTTAAATATAGTAAATATCGCTCTGCGATGGACTGGCGACCTGTCCAGGGTGTCAGCTGGGATTGGCTCCAGCCCCCCGCGACCCTGTACGCAGGATAAGCAGTTGACGATAGATGGATATCATAAATATCTAATAATAATGACCTTCATCAGCATCTACAGCAGTGGTTCCCAACAACACGTGACTTGTCACCCCTGAAGGAGTACCAAGAAAAATCGGATTTGATTAGACCAGATGATTAAAAGATAAGAAATAAGAAAACAATTATTTCTGTCTGTCTGTGAGCCTGTTTTCATGAAGCCTGACTGGGAACTTTAACTTCTATTCAGCTTGTATGAGATTAGGGTTATACTTACCTTCATTGTTTCCTCGTTGCTGTCAGGTATGGTTTCCGGAGTCCGCCTCACATAGAGCTGAAAGCACGGCCTAAACTGGGTGAGAGGGAGGTCACTTTAGTTCATGTGACAGACTGGATTGAGAAGAAACTGGACCAGGAGTTCCAGGTATATACTGAGGAAAAACTGCAAACCGTGCATGCAAATGTTTAGTCACAACTACATTGTATTTACAATGTCAATACAGTTAGCAGATGATGTCATATGCCACAGTGGATTTCAACTTAAGTGTGGTTTAAAAACTTCAATCAGCCTGACAGAGAGACTTGAGGTTTACTCAAGGACAAAGAAAGTGCCCCCCCACCCCAGATGTTTTAGGGTGAGAATTTAGGTTATACCAGAGGATTCATTTATGGCTGCCCACCTACTTGTGCTTCAAAGCAATGTGCCTGTGGCTTTCCCACCCACTCATAGATATCCAAAGTAATGACATGCCTGCTGCTAGACAAGCGCCCTGAGGCACACCTGCAAACCACTGTGTCCCTGTCAGGTCTAACACACATCTACATTTATCCCTGCTTGACTCCTCTGGGGGTTATTATTATGTACAGCCCCGCACACAACCATGCCTCCAGTTAAATACAGTGCTGCAGTTGTCATTTGTGACTGAGTGTATACATCTGGCTTTCGACAAATGCTAAACTGAGGCTTCATTGGTTTCCAGACAGAACAGCGGCAGTTGGATGCACTCATGATGTATTTCAGGTCGTTTTTTCTGCAGCTCTCAGATTGATATAATCTCATGCCACTTTCTTTAGTTGGTATATTTCAGTTTCAAAAACATATTGATCAGGAGTTTCTGCTCCGTTCCTTTCACTAGACACTCACAAAAGCTTCTAAGTAGGCATATGTCAGTGTCCTCCTGCTCTTTTATTGTTGAAAGTAAGATGACTGCTTGTTTTTCTGTCCTTGTCCTCCCACAGAAAATATTTGTGATGCCAAACATGGATGATATATGGCTACCCATAATGCACTCTGCCATGGACACACGTTCAAATGCCAACTTGGTTACTGTGACAGACGATGCCTTGAAGGACCCAGAACCCGAGGAGTCTGAGGTCTCCGACATGTGAAGAGGTGTTCAGCCTCAGACACCTCACAGGTGCAGCCAGGGGCCGGGGCCAACACTTTGATATTTTTACCTGTGTCCCCAGTCCCACTGTTGCACCAGTCTGTGGCCACTCGTGAAGTGCACTCACAAAACTGAAAGTGTTTGCGAGCTTGTAATCATCTGTGGCAACTCCAGGCAGGATGACGGAAGAGAATCATGATTCATAGATTGTCCTCCGGTCAAGTTTTATTTGTGTGACATCAAATATGATTCGTTCTCTGAAAAAACACAATACATGATACATGGGGCATGTCAAGACTTTTTTACAAATGTGCGTGGCGGTGGATCAACAAATAGCCATCAGATTCAACCAGAACCATAATACCTGTGATGTACAGCTGCACAAAACACGGTAGTGGTACAGTGTAAACCTTTTGTGCAACCTTTCTATTCGAGTGGTTTATTGTTGCTATAACTCTACAAGAACTTTGAGGCCTACCAATGAAGAGTGTGTATGCTTTGAGTGAACGTTTGAGGGAATAATCCTAAAAATTTGGAGATGACTTTGCTGAAAGCCCCTGCGTCCATTAATACACATTTCACAGGGATAGCAAGACTCTTTTACCACCCATCCACACTGCTGCCTGTGTCAGCCGCCTGGCACTTTTATGCAAACAGATCAATGGCACTGTGTCCATTGAAGACACTGGGGTCATTTGAAATCCAACATGAACACTAACATAACATACAGCCTGTGTGCTTTTAACTGTGTTAGGGATTAGAGCTAAAACTGGCTTCAGAAGGGGGAATCAAAACATATCTGCAAACACAGCAGCTGAACATTGCCTAGGTTTGATGAATGTATAAATAAGAACGCAGCTCCCTAGACGCAGAAGGTAAATCTCATTCACTGACAAAGTGCTTCTAAGCAACATGCTTCAAGACTTCTTTTCATGTTATATTCAGAGTTGAGCAAAAGTAATAACTTTGTATTGCCAAAGCAATCTTTCAGTCTTGTTTTAAGGCTACTGTATGAGGTAAACAGTGACAAATAAGCAATCCAGTGATGTACAGCCGAAGTTTGGAAAATTGTAGCTGGAAACTCGTGACATATATTATCAGGAGGACGTGATGAGGGCTACAGGTGACTGAACCCTCCTGTGAACACATAACGTGTTTTTAAAGGTGAAAAGAGTGGGAAACAAACCCACTCTTCCTGTTTTATTTGAATAAATACCATACTGGATGTTAGCCATATTATTTAATGTCATAAGCCAACCAGCTAATGAATGCTCTATATTTTTGTTATTAAGTATTTATTGATTTGCTGTTCTTTCTGTACTGAGCACATTTAAGAGGAGTAACACCAATAAACTGCAACAGTAACTTTGTAATTTGCAAAGACACCCGTGCTGCTTTACAGGCGACTATTATTTTCATGTTTTACGTTCCAATGTGTGTTGGCAATGTGTATGAGGCAGAAAGTGCCTTTAAAACAATCAAAACATTCCTCCATAGTGAGCCGCCAAATTTGGTGAATCAGTTGAGGGTAGAGAGAAAACGTCTTTGTGCCATTACTGCGTCTGTCCAGACATGCCCTTTGTTCCCACAGGTTTCGGTGTTGTTCATTTGCACAGTGATGAAAATATGAAACATTGCTGTTGTGTTCAGTGATGTCACAGATTGTTATGGTTCTGATCGTTGTGGATCAATAAAACCTTTTGCTTGGAAAGAATTTGTGTGGCTTTGTGGTTGTAAAATAAGAGGATGAAAAATGAGAGTATTGTCATTAGAAGGCATCAACCTGTGCACATCAGCTTTTTAAATGTTCCTAAACAGTGTGTATGTTTAGGACTGCAATGATTCTCATTGACTAATCTGCAGTTTATTTGTTCACTTAACTGATTAAAGATTTCATACATTAAAAAAAAAAAAAGAATATCAAAAAAAGTCACAAACTCATCTATTGGGCTGTAATTTTTTCTACCTTTTGATCAATGTGTCACATGTGGCATTAAGAGATTTTAATAACTCACTCAGCATTATATTTTAAATTCTAACTCATATGTAAAAGTAATTGCTCTGAGCTGCATTTTGATTTTGTGTCTTGCTTTAAAAGAGAGACTTGGTGAGAATTGCCAAGAAACTCCAGTTATGACAAGACATGCTATGATCTTGCACTACTCTTGACCTGTGTGAATGGGCCACAGAAAAGGCCCTTCAGGTTTAAAGTATAGTGCCAAAATATCAGTTTACCAGAACATGACAGTTAAGTGGAATGAAATGAGCAACAATACTGTGTTGACAAATGTTTTATTCATACAGGACATTTTTTACATCATACAGTTAAAAAATAAATCCATACATTTGTAAATCTTTCTGGTTTCAAATATACACAGGAAAAGGATGTGAATGTATGAAAGCACGTTAATTTATGAGCCATGGTGTCATCTTGTAATTTACTGTGGCATGTCCATTTCTTGAGCGTTGCAGTCAGATTGCAGAAGAACAACTTTGAGTGAGCTTTGTTATTAAAAGACCACCTAATAAATACATTAAATGTCTTATTTCAGATCTACATTGTCTTCAATGTTGAAATCAGAAGTCTAACACATGATCATTCATAACTCTTACAAGCCACTTTCTGCCCACTACAGTATACTGATAATTCAGGGATCCATCCACACCAACAAGTCCATTTCCTGCATTCCTGTAAATAATAACAAAAAAATAAATAAATCAGAGTGAATTTGATTATTTAACCGCAGACAAAAACCAGAGTGGCTGGTGTTTGTGGGTCAAGTCAGATTGAATATGTTGACTTCATTTTCACATCAGAAGTCTAACGCACAAAAATCATCATTCATGAAGCAAAAATAAAGGATTACAATGATTTCTCTAAAATACTCACTATCTTGGAGGCCTTAGCCGGCCTTCTGCCCACGTGTGGATGCGCAATCATCAAAAAAAAACACTGCATCCGACCAGAGTGTATCCCCTGCTCTGTGGACAGCGCATCATACTGTAGGTAAGGAGAGAATTAGTGATTGCATTTGTTATTTGATTTTATTTGAAAAAAATCTTACCTCCACATTTCCACGACGATGCGGCGGCCTAGTCACACGCTGCTCCAATGTGCATCTTCATGCTTTATCAAATTGGGATCAAATTTCAGGCAAGCTCACATCATGTATCATAATACTGATTCAAAAACATGCAGCTAATAAGCTTTTTCACAAGCATGTTAAACGCAAACATGCCGAGTCCGCCACCCAACAGCATGCTTACACAGGATGGACTCACACAGAAAATGTCCCCCGGATGTGTTTTATACCACATCCGGTGTCTGTGGTCCTTTTCTCATTGGCTCATACTGACTCTTCACTTCCCCTCCTCCACATCGTGTGGATATCTATCCCAAAGTCCAACCCCCACGGTTTTCATTTCAGGAAGAAGCGGATCTAACGTTGTACCCACCGCTGCTGGCTCGCTCAACGCTACAACGTTGAAATAAGAATAAAAAACATTCGTAACATCTGGTTGTTGGCCAAAACACGTTTTCTATGTAGTCAACGGCCATTCCGGACCAGCTGTCTATCCCTGTTTGAGACCAGAAAATATGGACTGGACAGTGAGCAGTCGGACCCGGTTGTGGTGCATTTTAGCGTTGCTTTGCTGCGCTTGTCTCCCGCAAAAGGTAAGAGGGGCTAACTGGATAAGCTAGCTCAAGTTAGATGACATTAGGTCGGAGTTACCCGCTTAACTACACTTTTCACTCAACGTTTGGCTTTTAGTCCCACAAATAGAACAAGTCCAAACTTAAATATGTGTCATTCAGTGAACCTTTTAGTTCTGCCTACACGCTGCGTGTTGTCTTGACATGACAGAAGTAAGCTAGCATTAACGTTAGCTTGCTGGCAAAAAGCACCCGTATTTAAGTAATGTGCGACCCTGTAATCAACTTTGCCAACATTTCATTATCAGTCAAGTGTCACAAATCAAGGAAAGCTAGGCTCTCCCAAATATTTCTATTTTCATTAGCTCCCCCCATTAGTAGCTCAGAATCACATTGGGAAACTGGTGAATTTAAGAAAAGCTACTTTAGTATTACCACTGGAAACTTAGGTCTTGTACCTCATACTAAGGTCAGCGTGTTGATGTTGAGGCTTGGTGATATGGTAATTTTACTACTGCTTGCATGTTATCTCAACACCTCCTTATCTTTTCACAATACTGAACACAGGTCCTCTGCTTACACATCAGCAGCACCTCATCATTCAGTATTAGCATGGCATTAATACATACATATATGGTGTGAAGGTGGCAAACCAGAAGTTGTGATGGCTTGATGTTTTCGTGACATTGTGGTCTGTGATACTGTGCTCACCATTAGATATAAATACATAAATACTTAAATAGACACTCCAAACAGGAGACACATTTAGATCAAACAGTAAAAACAGAACCATAACCAGTGTCTGTACTGAGGCTAAGTTTGAAGGATGATTCTTACCAGTGACTGCCATCCACACTTGCACTAGATTTTATGAAAGCTATCTGAGTATGAGTGTGTAGCATCTGTAGTGTCTAATTTGAAAGGTTCTACGCCAAAGCACAGCATTGTTATGCATGATGAAGCTTTGTGGCAAGGTTGATTTAAATCATGCTTGACTTGTGTCAGGCCAGTACAAAATAACCACATATGCCTCTGTGCACAAAAACATACAAAATGATGTGATACACAAGCATTATGACTGTAAAGTACCAATGAAGGGCGAAGTTACAATGTAAGGGCGAAGTACGACCCTAATAAATGTCCGTATAAAACAGTGTGCTATATAGTTGGATTAAACAGGCATTGAGGCAAAGAATTTTCGTCAATGGTTTTTAGTAATCGATTTAATCGATGAATCGTTTCATCCATAATGCTATTTAATTTTTACTAAAGGAAATTGTAAACAGAGAATGGATTCCATAGTATACGTGTCTGGCACAAAAGGGAGCTAGCCAATTTGCTGAAACTGAGCCAGATCCCTGGAAAGAGTCCAGGTGGATACATTAGCTACCAAACTAGTAAACCACTAAAGCTAAGCAGCAGATTAAACCAGCAGTATAATCCCCTATCAAGTCTCAGGTTCTTCTCTTAGCCTGTTAAACAGTCTGCTGGTGTAGTGATGATACGCTATCTATAGATTTTCACACAAGAGTTGATAAGTGTGTATGGGAGAGAGACTTACAAATCAAAGAGCAACACAGAAAAGATTTGTATGTCTCTCTTTTCACAGACTCTTCTTAACAATTGAGTTATTTTCAAGGCCAGCTGATTTTTCCGTAGTAAGGAGGATGTGTCGGTGACTAAATCTAGCTAGATGATTCAGCTGCTATTACAGTTTGTTTTTGAAAATACTTTTTCTCACATCATTCTCATGTCTCACTTCGCACGTCTGCTGGCCCTTTAGAACAATGCTACTACTCCTTAAAAGACTGATAACTAACTTTAGATTACAGTTTGTCCCTCAGCCCAAGTTTGTTCCATTGCTCTACCACTGTGATCATATTTTGTTTCTTAATTTTGTTGCCTATTTGTTGACATGATTCAGATGGAACTAAGTTTGGCTGATTTCAAGCTGTCACACTATCTTATCACACAAGCAGATTTGCTGTGCTTTGACTGACTATAAGTGTGCCTGAACGACTGCCGGCACGTGACATCCTCACTGAAGCAACACCACGCAGAGAGTAGCTGATAGACTGTGTTCACTAGAAAGGTTGCTAAAATGCCTCAAGTGATCTCCACTAATAGTTATCCCCCCGAGGCAATGGTCCTTTCCATAATCTGTTGTGTCTGAGACTGTGAAGGAAATCAAACACCCCCATCATCTTTATACAGCCATGAAGGGAAACCTCTAATTTCATGTAGGACTTTAAGACTGATGGATCATCAGGCTGTTCTTAATCCAGTGTTGCTCACATTCTAATGTACATGAAGGGATTTATTAATTGACTTTCAAAACATATTTATTTTTGATGACTTTGCACCACACCTCCCATGCCAAGTAACCAGATGTGAGATAAGTAGGCTGTATCTTGGTTCCTGTGTTCCTTGGTTTTGTCTGCAAGCTGCAAACAGCTTTTTGCTGCAAACAAGTTGGTGGTAAGAGACTTTTCAACAGAAATGAGGTAACTTTAGTTTAGGCCCAATTAAAACATTGGAGAGTTAAAAGATATCTTTTAGTTATAGTTTCGCCTACATATGAGTTTTTGTCTTTTAACAGACACACCGTAGGGAGTCTTTTAGGGACCACATTATGAGTCATTCACTGTCATTAAAATTTCCGATAACAATCACCAATTCACTTTAAACACTTTGACAGAAACCTCCTACATAAGTGACCCTGCTAAAGCCACCACTTTATCTGTACCTTGTTATCTGTAGTCAGACTCGCCACATCATATACTCAATACATTTTTCGTGCTGCTACTAATTTCAAAAGTGATTCATTTAATTGTCATATGTCATTACATTTGGCAACCAAGTCCATATCTTTCCTCTTCTCTCCCCTGCTTGCATCTCCAAATGACCACATAACAGCCATAAAAGGTTGTATGATAAATAGAAACTGTTTTGTGCATTTCACACACCCAGTAAGACAGCCAAACAGAAGACAGCGTCAGTGTTTCAGGTCACACAACCAATTAATCTGACCGTATGTAATTCATCCACACACCTGTTGCTCATGGAGTCCCGGCATTAATATTGTCTGTCTGGTGTGTGTATGCTGTGCAGCAGTAAGCGTCTGACTTAAGTCTCTTTCTGACATGTTACACTGTCACATAATGTGGATGCATCCTAAAAGTAACTCTCAAAATGTTTTCTTTCAAGATGCAGAGTAGCCACGGCACAGTGATACTTTTACGAACAATTGTCTCCTTTTGTAATGAATGTCAGCTACAGATTGGATCATCTCTCCATCTTTACCTTTCTCTGCTCACAGAGTCACCCCCTCCCTCTGGGTCTTGTGTATGTCTCTAGTCTTTCTTTTATAAAGAAACACTCTGTCTCTTAGTCCTTGGCCTGGCAGTTCTCTTTCTTCAAGACAAGTGATTACATGTATTAGCTTTTGCTGAGGTACCCTGGTTTAAACCCTAACACCCCTAACTATTGGCTGGTGAGGTAATACTTCACCATCTTGAAGCGAGCTAAGCGTCTGACAAAGAGGTTATAATGTAGGTGCACTACTAAAGTGGGAGAACTGCCAATTGCAGCCTGTCCTGTGTTTCGGGTTTGGTCTGCCATGCAAGAGTCTGTGAAGCGCAGTGACACTCCAGCCTACAAACAGTAATATCAAGAGCATTGTAATCCATGTCCCATTATAGTCGTGTCTGGCCTCATTGCAGAAGAGAAAGTGAAGACCTCAGAACTTGCCAAAACCTTGGTTTTGCCCAGTTCTGTAGTATTGTGCAACTCACTTACGCAACAACTAAACAGTTCTTCTATACACAGAATGGGGAAATGAGAGGGAAAGCTCCAATGTTTAAGGCTTCTAAACAAGCTTTGTAACTCACCTCCCCGGTCACTCTGAGCAGCCAGACTTTGCAAACCAGATGTCTCTAAAGCCTAAAACTGTAGACTATTCAGCAGTTGTTGAATAATGGTGTCCATCCAAAACTACAAGGCTAACAGATGTTAAGAAAGTAATTTGCTTGCGAAACCAAAGAACCCTGGTAGAGGTCACGGGGGGCCCAAAAACAAGTTAGTTATGATTCTCTCAGTACAGTTTTGTGATGCTTGTGAGTGTGCAGCCCAGTGGGAACAGTCACAGGTGCACAATATTGACACAAATGCACATATAGGATGTGAGACTACAGCAGGGGGATCGGTAGGCGAACAGTGAAACTTTTCTGTGTATGGGGTTGTTTTGCCCTTGGTTTCTGTTTGGCCAGCTATTAGAGGCTTGTATTTTCCCATTTTTAAGTTTCAGCTAAAGAACACACATTGAGAGAGAGTGGTGTAAAAAAAACAGCTTGCTGTTTCTCAGACTCTCATTCACTGGTCATTTTTATGATATTGGTTTTGTAAGGAAATGCAAGCCTTGCGACAACACCCTGAGTCACTTGGTGATGGTGGTTGCATTTGCTGGCCATGCCACACACCCAGGCCTCTAGCTCTGGTCTAGATTTAAGAGCACTGCAACTCCCACTTTCCTTATTTCCTCAAAAGTGGTTAAATGCCCAGGTGGTGTGTTAGTAATTATAGACTGGTAATCTGCGTTATATGTATGGGCTGTTTGCGCCCCCCACCACCACCAGGGACCTTTTGAGGAGGATTAGTCAGGGATGTCGATCAGTACCTCTGGGTTTCAGCAGGAGAAAGAGGTCTGTCTTAGTATTTCTAAAACTCCTGTGGTAAAGATAGCATGTTTAGTGGCATTCCCAGTCTGTCCCTGATAGTGTGCCAATGAAAAACACTGATGAGCTATGTCATAATAAGATGGTAAGAAATCAATTTAAAAAGTTCTTCCAGCCTCCTTATCTCTTTTTAGTCGAGAACGCTAATGTGGACCAGTTACATATAATCTTGAAGAAGAACATCTTATATCAAAGTACACCGACTGGTCAGGTTGAGTTCACGCTGTCTGCTTGGGTTTGGCCGGCAGTCAGAGCTCTCAAACACCCCCACTGGACCTCTTCCTGCACATTGGTGCCAAAAACCATAAGAAACCCACGGCTTTGTTATCAAGAGCAGCGTTTTCTGAATTCCATAGTGGGTGAGTGGAGCGCACATCACCCCACAGTGTTGTTAATTCTGGCATAAGCCAAGTCATGAGGCTGGGTCGTTTAGCTGCCGTTGTGGTTTTGGGTTCAGTTGTTTTCACTGGATTTGCTGCGTCTTCGTCTGACAATTAACTCTGACTTTTCTCATTGTGCAACTCAGACTGTCACTGTATTGTTTCTTTGTTATATGCACAATCTAAAGAACCAGTCCTTGTATTCCCATGTCTGTTCTTGTCCCTGATATGTCTGAGTGGGAGTAAAAGGTTCTGGAAGGAAGGGTTCCCATATGGCCCATCTTCCCACTGTTCATCTGTGCAAAGAGAAGTTGAAGCATTTTATTCACTCCGTTCATTATGAAATCCATTCAGACAGCCAAACTAACCATATAAGGTGTGCTGGGTGGCAGCACGAGTGCAGTGCTGCTGATTAGAACGTGCGCACGTGCTCAGGCCCATGCCCAGTTTATTTACCTTCCTCCATGCTGCAACCCTCGGCTCCGGCTGTTACTTTGAACCCTCTGAGTGCTCATCCAGCTGCCTGCCCTCTGTTACCTAGCTAGTCACTCCCTCCCTCTGCCTTGTTTTTTAGCTGACGTTGTAAGGTATTGATTTGAAGTTCATTGATTTGTAAAGTAGGCTAAGGTAGCCTACATCCCGGGGCACCTCATCCACCCCATCCCTATTCCAATATAAAATGCTCACTATACCGGGGTGATGATGAGTACGGGGTGAGGAATAAGTAATGTGTGAGTAAAGCTGAAGTCTTTATTCTCAACCTCAATGCAGGAACACACATTTTGACCTAACCTGCGGACTAACGTTGGAGCATGGCTGCTCTCACATGCCTGCTTGCTAATGCCTGAGTTTAACATGTTTTTACTCTGATTTATGTGCATTATAAAAACATTTCTTGGATATTTCATTGTGGAGTAGAGATGTGGTTGACTATATATGTTTTGCGTTGTGTTTTTTGTAGGGGTTGTGCAGTGCCAGTACAGTGTCCCTTCCTGAAAGCCTGCTCTTCGTGTCAACCCTGGATGGAAACCTGCACGCTGTTAGCAAGAAGTCAGGCTCCATTAAATGGACTCTGAAAGAAGGTAAGAGGAGAAGACTAGAGGCGAGTGCAACTCTTTGCCAGGTTTTTGTTTGTGTGCCTTTTCATAAGGAACAGTTCCCTATTTGGGTTACATCTGTAAAAACAAAGTTGTTGTGTGTTGCCACAGGGAAAACAATGAGATCCCACTGATGTTCTTTGAACCACAATTAAGTGTTTTTGTCTTTTGTCATTTTTAGTGTTAATTGATGTCATTAGGGGAATACTAGCACAACAATACTGCTTTAATTAACTTAAGAATTTAATAAATTGGGGACCACATATGAAACTTTTATGCCATATCCATTTTGTTACCTGAATTTGTGTGTTGAAGGGTGTCCCCACCACCAATATTTAAACCAAAGTATTTCAATGGTTTGCCACTCCTGATATTAGACAAGAATTACACCATAGTCATCAATACTTTCTAATGCTGTTTTAAGGTTTGTTTGCCCCAGTAATATTTGTGTAAACATGGGACTAAATCAGGTCTATATGTTCACATTATGACCCTTTTTATCTGTATCTTTAACTCTGATTATTTAAAAATGTTTTTGTAATTAACTAGGTGAAAGAATACTGATATGAACTTGACTTATAGGAAATGTTTTCTGGGATTAACCTGAGTAAAATGCTGTGAGATGTTCTGCTAGGCATGGAAACTGGGTAATGATTAACGGAGAGAGGGGCAAATATAGCCTGTAATCAAGGTCAGAGTGGGCAAGGGTAAGCAACTTTGCTGTAGTCTCACCTACACACAGCATGTACTATGGATTACTATATTAATAGAGGCGCACTATACACTTGGGAATTACATTAGATGAGATACACTGAGGGGTCTTGGAAAACTTCCCCAAAGACATTTACTGTTGTTATGGGACATTTATCTTTCTTAGAATAAGCAACATAGTATGAAAACTGAAGATATTTCCTCTTCTAAACTCACATTTTCTCACATTTTTAAGGCCTGCAAGATTTTATGATATATTAAAACTACTGTTGTTTTGAACCTACGAGTCCTTGTTATTCCTACTTATGCCCAAGTCATAAATAATCAGAGCCAGAGGCTGCTTCCTCCGCATCATCTGTTTTTCTGGAAGAGCTATTGAATATAAATGTGAGCAGTTCTGTATCAGGCTCCACACACACCTGTTGTTGTGCTGTCAGGCAACCGTACACCCACATAATGAGGGGGAAGCAGACATCTTTTCTCTGGTCCAAGACAGTATAACTCAGCCCACGTACATGTCCTCTCACTGTTTGCTAGTCACTCTCTGTTGACTTGGTGAACGTTTATATGCTGATGCTTCTTCAGCACTAGCCATTGACCACCTTCAGGTAATCCTACGCCCTACCCTGCCCCCGCTGTTGTTGACCCCTTCGGGAACCTTAGATCAGCACCATCTGGTCCACGCCCTGTATGTTCACACTGTAGGGAGGTGTGTGTGTTTGTCTAGTACCAATGGCAGTTGGCTCTTGGCTAAAAGAGCTATTGTTGTGCGGTAACCTTCTACATTATTGGTGGAGGTGTTTCAAATACTTTAAATGCATTCTCCCTCTTAGGCAGCTATTAGTTGCCAGTCATGTCACGTAGTATGAAAATCAACTTGTAGTGACTTTAAACATTGATGGACTGATTGATGCATCATGTACTTTATTCCAAGCGAGTTTCCAGTCAACTCAGTAATTTTCAACGAAACTAATTTTCATTCTTTACTGAATGGAAGCTAATAGCTGCCCAGATGGGAGAGCAAATGAGTCTGTGCTTTGGAAAATGGTAGGCAGTAATGTAAAATGCATAAAACTTGTTGTAAATGGACTTTAACATACAAAAAAACGATATGTTCCTCTAAGCACCTGTCCCTGGGAGGCATTTTAGGGAGGGAAATTTACACCATAGATATATTTTAGCACAGTATTTTTACATATTTATTTCCAGTACTTAAATTTCACTGTTTGTTGTCAGTCCTGACTTGTGTAATTGATGCTCTTCACAGATCCAGTTCTTCAGGTCCCCACACATGTGGCAGAGTAAGTACCTTTGGAGTTATTTTCCACACAGGTAGATGTGCGTACAATCTGGTTTACTGCGCCTGTCTGTACAAAAACATGGTGAATGGATTTGGTAACCTGTTGAGCTTGTTCTGTTACTTCCTTTACTAAGATATGATGCATATTCTTAAATCTTTTCTTTAGACCAGCCTTCCTGCCTGACCCAAATGATGGCAGCCTTTACTCTATGGGAGGAAAGAACAACGAAGGCCTCACAGTAAGAGGAAATAATTTTATCACAAACTATAATCTCCCCTCTTTTGTAAGAAACACACTGTTCAGTTCCCTGTTCTGTAGAAAAACCTCTCGCCACATATGTGTTTATAAGTCATGCTGAAAGTTATACAGCCTCACTCTAAGGTTGCAGCAGATGTTTCTCTTATATTGTCATATGACATACAGCATGTTATGGTTATTTATCTAATGCTCATGTATCCACTTTGCTCAAACAGAAATTGCCGTTCACTATCCCTGAGTTAGTCCAAGCTTCCCCCTGTCGCAGCTCTGATGGAGTCCTTTACATGGGTAAGGCTCAATGGGTATTATTATGTTAGGCCTTTTGCTAAAAACACATTGTTTTGCAGTGTCCTTACCGATAAACATGTGCAGTCCATGTCCCAGTGTGTCTCCTCACCTGAATGAGCTGGCTTTAACTGAATATTTTATAGTACCTTTTTTAAATTCCACTCCACCTGCGGTCGTAGCCTGTGCTCTTTTGAATTTACAACAGTTAACAGAGGAAAGGTAATCTACCATAGTGACTGCTAGTCTTTGTTTAAAGGGAAGCGGGTGACATTTGCCTCCCAACAGTCATTATCCGTGACTCTTTTGTTTCCATTCAACTGAAGCTGCTGCTAAAAAAAAAGAAGCACACTGGAGATGCAAAGGTCTGAAAGTGCTACAGGCTCCAATTCTCACTCTTTATATCCGTTCATGAATCTCAAACCATCCTTCTCCATCATATGGATTCTCTGAATTAAAGCAGCCATTTCCGAACTTTTGGTTTGGCATTCTCCTGATAATAACCTGTGATCCGGTTTATTACTGCCTCTCCCTGCATTGACAAACTAACTGACATACTAGTACAAAGAGGCTATGATTGTTTGGTTGTTTAAAGTTTAGAAGGGTAACATCTCTCTCTGTCAGGGTTAAGAGGTTTCATTAACAGATACATTTATGAAACTGAAATATATGTTGTGCTTTTGCCAAGAAAAATATGTATTCAGAGGTAAATCATTTTGTTTGATTATGTGCTAATGTACAGGTAAGAAGCAGGACCTGTGGTATGTGGTGGACTTGCTGACTGGTGAGAAACAGCAGACCCTGACTTCCTCCTTTGCTGAGATGCTGTGTCCCTCTTCATCTCTTCTCTATCTGGGACGCACAGGTAAAAACAAACGCAGCTATTTCTCCGTCTGATCATCATTTCAGAATCAGCTTTACTGCAAAGTGGGTTTACACATACAAGGAATTTTCTTTGGTATTTAGTAGTTTAGTAATGAAAATGGTCCATAGAAAATGTAAAGAAAGATAAAGCTTTACTGGAGGCCAAGAAGCATAAATATAAAATAAAAAAATCACTATAAGATGTGCAAAACTTGTGACACTAACAATGACGTGTCAGTGGGGGCCTGCAGCAGACTGAAACAATGAGACTGAAAACACCATAATATGTTCAGAGTGTCCCAGTGCAGCTTGGGGGGCAGCATGACTAACTGTGGTGTAAAATGGATGCAAAATATCCTCCTCTCTGGTGAGACATTTGATAAACTGTCCGCTGCTGTTGTTTACCTGATGTTTATGGGCTCTTCTCTAGTTAGAGAGCTTGGGGTATCAGAGCAGAAAACAAAACAATGCACTCCAGAACAGAGGCAGCCATCTGCAGTGCCATCTTCAAGACACAATCCCATTCAATTGTTTATTTAATTTGGCTAATTAACAGGCCTATTTGTCTTGCTTGCTGTAATCCCAAAGTGTTGGCAAACCCTTATTTACCTCCTGCTCATCTCTACAGCTATCCACATCTTTGCCTCAACAAGACCAGCCCACTGTCTGTCCCTGCGGTGTTTAATGCTTGGGAAGCTGGGGTGGTAATAGTAGGCAAGGACCTAAAACAGAGAAGTTTGAAACTGCTGCTGACCCCGTTTTTCGTTTTTAAAACTCAGCGTTTTAGTGTGGACGGGCAAAAACAGAGGACTCTAGAAACAATGTCTCAGAAGCTCACGTTTGACTCTCTGATTGGGTCTTATAGGTCATGTGAAGCAGAAACACAATGCTGACAGATTTTTGATTTGGTATTTTTATTAAAATATTTTGTACCCTGCAAATAAAACTTATAGCAATCTGCTTCATGTTTACACCAGTACACGCACGCCCAGTTTACGAGAACGGCCAGTAGATGTACATTTTCAGTCGTTTTAATGTAGATGGAGATCAACTCTGATACGCAGCTAAAACGCTGCTGTGGACGGAGATCATATTCTTAACTCTGTTTTTAAACCAAAATGAAACCGAATGGATGGGGCCTTAGAACAGATTGAATTCCTGATAGAAATCCTTGGTAAAGACTTGGTGTCAACTCAAAGCTCACTTTGTCACCCAACAGCATAATGCTGGATTTTGTTTCAGAGCGTCTTCACATTTTCCTTTCTAAGAATCCCATTTTTGAATCAAAGGAAATTCAACACCACTTTGCACTTTCACCCAGAAATGGATGCCGAAAGCCTTTTGTGTATGTCTTTTAGGAAAGCAAAGCAATACATTTTTTCCCCCTGTGTGAATATGCCCTTGTTATTCATCCCCCTGTCAGAGTACACCATCACCATGTATGACACCAAGAGCAGAGAGTTGCGCTGGAATGCCACCTATTCTGACTACGCCTCCACCCTTCCTGACGATGACACCAAATACAGTAAGACTCTTGGATACTCTAGCTCTTTTTTGTCGAGTTTCTAACAGTGCCCATCACCTGCTTGCTCTTTGGTTCCACACAGAGATGGCTCATTTTGTGTCCAACGGTGACGGCCTCGTGGTGACTGTTGACAGCGAATCGGGAGACGTACAGTGGGTGCAGAACTACAACTCTCCTGTGGTGGCCATGTATATCTGGCAGCGCGAGGGCCTCCGCAAAGTTGCCCACACTAATGTGGCCGTAGAAACCTTGCGTTACCTCACTTTCATGTCTGGAGAGGTTGGCCGCATCACCCAGTGGAAATACCCATTTCCCAAAGAGAAGAAGCCCAAGAACAAGTTCATGTAAGCAGACTGAGTCGAATGACCTTTTGTCAAAGTCCACTTTTGTAGGATTTTTATGATTGTTCTTACTTTGACATTCCTGGTTTGAAACACACAACAACATCAGACCATAACACTCTTTTAAACATGTTGGAACAATTTGTCTGTTAATCACAAGGGCCTAAATGACTAAAAGGCTGAAATCATGATGTACTTTTGTAAGCTGTGAGATTGCTTAATGTTGGGATGGAGTCTAGACATGTAATATCTTACAAGTGGGTGCCGACAGGCCGGGTTTCTGCTCTGGTTTCACGCTGCAGTACTGTTTTTATTTTTATATATTGTGTTCACACCTGCTTCTGCAACAAAAAACAAACGGGACTTTCAGTGGTCGGTTCTCTGTGAAAGTTTCGCCTATTTAGGTAGATGATGAAGAACTCTGAAAATTCTTCTTGATTTTGAATCTGTAATTGTACATACACTCCAGATGTGTTCTCAGGATTGTAATCTGTTACAAATATGTTTAAAATGAAAAGTAAACGGTGTACTGTATTTTCAAATGTAAGCAGACAATTGTTTGACTGATTTTTATTTTTTTTCAGGGCCACTTTGTATGTGGGTAAATACTCCACCAGTCTGTATGCCTCTCCCTCCCTGGTGCACGATGGAGTCACTGTGGTGGTGAGTGACTGTTACATGTATATCTTCATTTAGGCAAAACATGTCTTTCTTATCAGTAAGACATGAACATAAAACACGTATGTTTATTGTGAAAATAGGTGTTGAATTGAGTCAAACTTTCCCAGCAGTTTATCTGCTTGTTTCCTGGTTTCTTTATCAGTCTTCATTTAGTGGTTTCCAGGTTTGCCAGTTGTGTCTTAGCTTGCCCCAGCTCAAGTTGTTTGCGTCATTGGCCTTACTCAATGCAGAATGAGTTACAGCATTGTTAAAGCATGTTTGGCGGCCCCTTTGGATTTAAGCGGTAGTGTTTCCACTACCTCCTGTCGTAAGGTTTGGATGGGGTTACGGTGTGCATTTGTTTTGGAAGCACATGAAAAAAAGACAAAACGTATTTACTTTATTTATTTTACATACTATAGTTCTTTTTTAAATACACCTGCTTGCAGGATACACAGAGATGGTGGCTTTTGTAAGATTAAAGAGGTCATATTATACCTTTTGGCTTTTCTCTCTCCTTTATTGAGTTATACATCTTTTTTGTGCATGTAATAGGTTTGCAAAGTGGAGAAGCCCCAAGTCCACCCCAAAGGGGGTTCCCATCTCCCACAGAAAACACTGCTTTGAACCGCATGAAAACAGCTTGTTTGTAATCCAGCCATTTCCCTTTCGTCCCTGTGACGACACAGCAAAATGCACGTCATAATGCTCGCCTGGTGGCTGGTCTGACATGCCCTCAAAAACACCGGTGGAAAAACACTCTGAACTGCAGCACACAGTGACAAGACGTCTGGCTACTGCCTCTCCTCTTCTCCTTCCAAACACCAGCTACCCTCCAGGCAGTTAATGGACATAAAGTTACATTTACATTCATTAACATTTACTTATTTGGCAGATGCTTTTATTCAAAGCGAATTTCATTTGAGAAACAACATACAAGCATTAACAAAGCATGAAATACAGCACGAGAACTACAACTGACAATACATGCTAGTAAGAGCAGCAATAAATACTAGTAAGAGTTCAATGAGGTAAATACCTAGGGAAAGAAATAAGAGTTAACAAAAAAGTGCAATCAATACAAGATAATTGTAAGTGGATAGAAGGAGAAGAGGAAGAAGAGCACAGGAAGTGCATGGTAGAGGTTGGGGTTAGAGGTGTTATAAGAGGAAATGTTCTCGGAAGAGATGAGTTTTCAAGAGCGTCTTAAAGTTAGAGAGGGACGCCCCTGCAGTGATGGCATGTGACCTTGTTGCTGTGATGTAGAGACAGAACTCAGTTAAAACTTCATGGATGAAAGATACATTTGTTACAGATTAATAACTCACCACTCTGAAACTCTTGCTCCAGTCTATGTTGCTAAGCTGGTAAGGGGATCTACAGCTGAACTGAAGCGGTGTTTACCGGCTTCTTACGACCCGCCCCACTCTGCTTCTGATTGGTTAGTAGTCCTTAAGTAGGCAACTGCACTAAGTGCACATGTGCAACTCCCAACAAAGATCTTGTTGAGGTCAGATGTATCACGCCATAGCTAAACCCAAAATAAGATTATGAACCTGAAAATGAGCAGAATATGACCTCTTTAATAACTGTATTATGATGATGGTGAATTAGTGCAGTTTATAACCTAAGGTTACAGGTAAGCCTACAAGTAACAGATTCAGTTGCTCTGTATTATTAATTTTGTTGAGAAAACTAAAGTTATCAACATTACTTAGTAATTTTATGTCTTCATAATACACAAACAGCAACATATAGCTCGGTATTGAGCCAGTTTTATCACAATAATGTCCACTGTGACCTATACCTCCATGGACTGTACACAGCCAAATAAGATAGGCATACTACTAGGGCTGTAGTCAACCAAAGAAATCCTTAGTCGACCAAAGTCCTGCCCTGCGCAATGATTAGTCGACTAAAAAT
>JAPMOB010225061.1:0-10489 GCA_029875015.1 Lepomis gibbosus | reverse complement strand
GGGCTTGAGCTCTCTCTCTCTCCTTGGCTGCTAAGCTGCTTGTCGAGTGTATTAAAATCAGAGGTGCAGAACGAGCTCGGCTGGCTATTTGGTGAAAACAGAAATTGCATGTCCACTTTTATGATGTGTTCATGCTGAGCAGGCGCTTCTTAATGCAGCCTGTCAGAGCAGCCTGGGATTTACAGAGGGCAGGCAGGGAGCTATGGTGTGTGTGCATGCTCGTGGGGTTGGGGGGTATATGTACAGTACGGGCTTGTGGGAGACACCTGTGTGTAAATTCAAGTGTATTGATAATGGTTATTACACACTCCCCCTTCCTGTGTTCCCCCCCGCTCTCTCTCTCGCTCTCTCAGGTACGCTACTGATCAGGTGATTTGTGGGTGGCCCTGTCCCATATTTAAGGGCGGCTGGAGGAGAAGGAGCTCTCTTCCCTAAAAGTATAGTTTCCAAACTCAGCAGACAGGCTGGAAATTTTACTCACCACTCAGACAAATGCATTTGGCCAGATGGTGGCGCTATAACAACAAATTTACTTTTTGGCATTTAACCTTTGTACTTTAAGTCTTAGACAGAAAATATTTTTTCCTGGAATCTCCACACCAATCTATCAGTCTAAGCCCTTCCCACTTACACGTTTTGAAATTTGTCCAAATCACTTTTTTTGGCCTGCCTACCTAGTTACCCAGCGGACTCCTTCTCCTCCTGTCAGACCAACTCCTGCTTCTTTGCGTCTTGTCTCTCCTGTTCTCACTCCCACTATTAGCCTTGCAAAAGGTTTGGGCAGAGTTATAAGAACGAGTTAATCCAAGAGGAGGGCTTCTCATGTATTCATGCACTTCATCAACCATAAATGCAAACAGACACATGTAGTTCAATTAGATGATGTATTTGAAAGGCCGGTAAACAGACTGAAGCCCAGTGTTGCCTTTTTTTGGGGGTGTTTAGTGGTTTACATACTTTAAATGTTTCAGTCTTTATGATATCAATATAAAGTATATGATGTGGTGTAACGATATATTTGAACATTCAAGGCTTGCTAGTATCACTCATTTGAAATTAGATAAATAAATCATTGACGAACACTGTGTGATACATTTGAAAGCTCAGGAACAAGGAAGTAACTGCTTTTGTCAACCTGTTTGGTCTTTTAGTTTAAATAATTTGTTAACTAAATGCGGTTGTTACTTGAAAGAAGAACTCCAGGGTCCATGAAGACTGGAGTAAAATACTTTGTGTCTTACATATCTGATGCCAGTATAAAAACACTTAGTGAGAGAGGCAAGGGTCATACCAAGTATGCAGTCCGAATCCAGAGTCCATATTCCAAAATCCACAATCAGGGTCCAAAGGAAACACAGATAATGCAAAGGTATGCTACTAGGAAACATACAGTCCAAAAAAACATGGGGAAACTAATACAGAGATACCGCAATAAACACTGAAAGAATATTCCCAAAATCCTGCATTTGCTCATTCATACTGAACAAACATTTCCGGCATCATACAAGAAGACAGCCAGGGGATCCAGCTTTTTCGGAACCGTTAGATGTAATACAATACTGGCATTCTGGCTGTGGCTTTTCACACAGCAATGTTCCTGGCTCAGAGGGTGATCAAATTGGCCCCCCCTTTTTCGGCCCCTGTACCTTTCATACAGCGCAACAAGCGGAATATTATGGAGGACTGATCCTGGCAAATTCAGAAATAAATACATAAATAAATAAATGCTCAATAAATAAATAACCAGCCAATGAAATGCACAAAAAAATAAAGTACAGATAAATGTTGGCAGTAATTAAATTATACAATGGGACATAAATGTATACATCGTTACAACTCTTTTAATTAGCTTCTTTACTTATTCACCCTTGTAATAATTACCTTATTTATTTATTGTCCCTTATAATCTTCAAGTTTATTTTTTAATTCCGTCTTTTTAAATGTAATTATTTATGTGTGTGTTTTAATATTTTGTCTGATTTATTACACCTACAGAGTTTTCATTTAGCGACTAGAAGGGACACAGAACTGCGGGAAAGTGAGCTGTTGTTTCTGAGAACCACATGGACAGTTAGTCGCAGCTAACTGGAGTGCACTCCTATTTGAGTATTTACAGTAAATGCTCCCACATGGAGCAGCTCCTTGCTCTGCTGTTTTTAGCAGCTGTTTTAACAAAAACACCATCCAAGGGTGAACATTCAACCGTGGTGTTGTGTTGGGAGATGCAGTAACTTAACCAGCGGTGAGTAAGAAAAATGAATAATACACTATGTTAAGCTATGAGGGGAGGAAAAGTCCGCTAGCCGCTAGGCTAATTTATGGAGTGTTAATATCATATAGGCTAAAGCTCATAGTGGTTACCAGTGTTGGGCAGTAACACGTTACTGTAATAATATTACTTTTCCCAGTAACTAAGTAGTGTAACTAATTACTTTTCTAAAACAGTAATAGTATTACTAGTTACTAAGGCAAGTAACGCTGCCTTACTCGTTACTGAACGCTCCATCCTTGACGTGAATCCCCGACCCGTCTGTGAAACAGCTCAGTGGGACCAGACTTTGTTGTTCACGTCCGGTGTTAGCCAACGTAAAGGAAGAACGGAGAACAAGGGAGAGAGGCGTTCTTTCCACAGCTGTGAGTCGCTGCTGCCATCATTGTGTCGCAGTCTAAGATGCAAAGAACATTGTCGTCTATTGTAAGCGAACATTTTTACATCTGATTTATTGAAGCATCTTCTGCGGCAGCACAGCGACGTGAAACTTACAGAAAGAAACTCTGGCAGAGCTGTCACTGATGTTTGGACTCCTTGGGAGAGAGTGAATGCTGCTCTTATAAATAGGCTACATGTGCAGTAAAGCCGCTGTTTAAAAGTCAGGATTTACGTGCTTTTTTTATTTCAGCCGGCAGCGTTAAGAAACGTTAGGCCTAGGCTATATGATTTGTAAAAACCATCCTTGCTGCTATTAAGGATATGATGTTAGTTAAAAAGTCATGAGAGACTGCTTTGTTTGAGAGTAAAGGGTGGTGGTAGGGAAAGCAGTGTTTCCCGTAATTAGCCTATAATTTGTATAATCAACACAGACCGCCACATATTGATTTTCCAAAATTTCACTAGGCTATTTAAAATTATTTTGAGGAGCATATATTCGTGCAGCCCCTCCTGGCTCACTCCCTCACGTGAACACGTGAACACATGAATAACCCCCCCACACTGTCATTCTCATTCTGTGGGAAACACTGAAAAGTGTTTCCTAGACTACCAGGCTACTACTAGAGTAACTAGTAGGTATTAAGTTATTAAGCCGTGTTTCATGTGTGGTAATGGAGTCGATTTAAAGTTAACTTTGCTGCACTTAACCAGTCGAAATGATTTAATGAAGGCTACTTACTGTATATCTAGGCGGCATGCGGAGAACATAACCATGTTCATCTGATGAAAAGAAGAAGGAGGAGGAGGAGGAGAGCAACAAAGAAAATAATCCCCAAATAATAAAATAAATTCCTTTTATATTCCCCTTTACATGCCTTGTTGTTTATGTGTAGATACAGAGGAAGAATGGGAGAGCAGCACACGTCTCATTGTTACTGTGTGTTAGAGCACAGGAGAGCAGTGGACTACAGAATAACGACGAGAACTGTCTGCATAGTAAATTCCTCTTGTGTAATGAATGAAAATAAATAGGCTAGTGTTGTGGTGGAAGCCCGGCTGAAGGTGAGTGTCCTGTTTATTTCTCATTTTTCCCTGTTTCCCCTGTGTTTTGCCTCCCCCTTGCTTGTGTTATCCCTCTCTCTCTGCTCCTGAGCCCAGCTGACGATCCCCACCTGCACCTCGTCAGCCACTTCCTCTTCCTGCCACACCTGCCAGCAATCTACTCCATCCCTGCCAGTATTTCAACCCCGGTTCTCCGCACAATCTCTGCTTGATCGTCGTTGCTCCTGACCCGGTCATTGATTGCCTCAAGCCTTTTTGCCACTTTTCTGTTTTCCCTGTTACTGACCCTGTCTGTCTGCCTTTCCCCAGGTCCACTCACCTCCGTCCTCCGTCGAGTCAGCTGGGCTTGCCTACCTGCCCTCTTCTCTCGTACTTCTTCCACGGCACCCTCTCGGCTCCTCCTCGTGCCTCCTCGTCAGCCTGCCACCACATTCACATAATTCACACACATAATTCACATAATTGTCCACAACTCAAATCAGAATTTAAGGAGAAATGTTTTATACCACCTCAAGAAGACTTCCTATCAGAAAGGTAGGAAGGTATTTCAATGTCCGACTGCAGTATTCAAACCTAAGGACAGTAATTCCCCTGACATTTTAGTGTTATTTTACTTTAATAGACACATGTAACAGGTTTTATACTTCCTGTGAATATAATTATAATAATGTTTTTATTTTTTTTTTAAAACCGGACCAAGTTTAACTTAATTTTATAAATTATGGTGATGCTCTCATCGCGTATTATTGAGACTTCATTGCCAGTCTTCAGGTAAGACTCTGACTGCAACATATGTCTTTGTACAGAGAGAAACAGACAGAACAAAATCTTAAACTCTGCCTGTCACCTTGCTCTGCTCTCCAAAACTGAATTTACCGTAAAGACTTTAATACGAGTGCACTCCAGATTTAGCTGCAGCAAGCTGGCTGTGTGCTTCTCTCTATATCACAGGTCTGTATCCATGCATGCAGCAAACTGAACACACTCTGTCAGAGCGTCCACACGAAAAGGAAGGAAGACATTGCTGGTAGAATTGTCCTCAGATAGTGTTGCCAATACTATACTAATAGAAATAATTAATATTCTGTGCAACCAAAAAAATTTTTTAAAAATTAAATAACACTGACAAATTAAACTCAATCCGCAACAGCAAAGTACTTCCTTAAAAGAGAAAGCAAGCATGTAACAAGATTTAACTGAAAACACTGAGACTGAACACTTAACTTAGGGAAAAACTTTAACACCCTGCCTCCTCTGAGGGAGGAAACACGAGCCTACAGCTCCACACTGCTGTCTGACCCTGACTGGTCCACTGACCCCATAGAGGTTATTTACACTGGGGACGCTGGGGACATGACTGATTTTGTCCCCCGTCACTTTTTGAAAGCATTTGTTAAAAATGTTCTGAAAAATAGCACCAAGAAATGTTAACTAACAAATGAAAATGCTTTGAGAAAGGTTGATTTGCACAATAAGAAAACATCCAATGCAATGAGGTTTATGACAAACCTCATTCAAATGCAAAAACCTACTAATGCCATGACCCAAATGTATCATCACGTCTGAGCCCTCATGTCCCCATGACTTTTCAACACAAAGTGACGCCCTTGACTGACCTGCTCCGCTCTGCACCAGCTCCTCGCTAGTAGGACTCTCCACCAATTAGTGAACACTTTTGCTGGGCATTGTATGCATGCAACGTTCTCATTAGGGGCTGAGCACCCCTAAAGCTCTGATCCTAGATCCTAGCCCCTGTGTCAACTTAATATTCTCTAAGGGGATGACAGTATAGAGGCACACTACAGACAGGCCTACATGCTCTTCTCTTTCTGTGGAAGAGCCACTCAGTCGTCCACAGAAGTTGTTCCTACAGAGGGACTGTGGAGTCAGGACCCACAGTACAGCTCATAATCATCATCAGTGGGAAATAAACTTCAGTCTCATGTGTTACAGTGAAAAGCATCAGGTCCAGCTGATACATGTACTGCAGTCTTCCCTTCCAGTGGCGGCGTAACGATGGCTTATGTTAGAATTCCTATACAGATAAATGCCTACTAAGAACATCTGAAGTTGGTATGCCGCCTTAAAACTGTGTGACACACATGAAAAACATTAAAAACTGATAGGAGTACTCAAGGTTCCACCAATCAGAGCAACAACGAATCTGGCTCAACTTTTGCTGTTTTCTTCATGTCTTTGGCTAAAGCAACAGAAACAAACAGCAGCCTGCATAGCTAAAAGGTAAGCTGGTGAAGAGAAAAGAGGTTCAGTGGTTATCACTGATGCTTCACAACAACAATTACCCAGAATCAGATCTGGAGATTAGGAACCAAAGATGAGGATAAGTCACGCAGAGCAGTGAATAATGTTAACTAGAGATTAGCTAGTTGGAGGGAGGTCTTCCAACTTTAGTGCTTACCAGACACAAAAATGCCAAACATTGTGGTGTGGGTCCATGCATACTGCAAATGGTACCTTATTGATGATTGGCTCATTGGTTTGTGGTAACTTAGTCACAATCACTTCCTCCTTCAAAAACAATCCCCAGCATTCTAATAGCTGATGTATTTTAAAGATGAGAAGAACAAAAAAAGCAGTAGTATGCACGTCATAGCCCCTCTTTCTTCTTCCCACACTTGTCTCTTCACATTCAATAAATACAACATAAAAGAATCAGCGCACGTCTCTTCCTGTATCCAGTTACTTCAAAAGAGACCTTTCCATGTGGTTTCTATAGATCTGTCCACACTGGCTCTTGGTCATAGCACTGTAATGTTGAGCTCTCATAGTCAGAGAAGGAAGTGTTGCCCAGGTGACCTGTAAATTGTTCCTCTGCTGACACCTTGTGGTAAATTCTTCATATTACATTTCTGTAAATTCTGCTCACATGCAAAAATTGGACGAAGCAGTTCATTTCTGTGGGTGAAGACTTTCTGTCTGCGGAATAAGGCACATAGATTCACTGATATCACATTGGACCTTGACTTAATTTTCTGGTTGGCTCTAAGTGAACATCATAGAGTATGAAGTATTAAGGTGAATTCTCAGTGCAATGTAATCATTTTGGCCACCTTAAACTGTTTTCCTCAGTAATAAACATCAGGATTAGTTACTGATTTATTTCAGCTATTTTATATGATACAAAAGAAAATAAATGAATGAATGAAGTGGAAACAACTCCTACACTGACTGACTGATGGAGAGTCACACAGAAGGTAAAGAGGGTCTTAGTAATATGTATATGGAGGTTTCTCTAAAGGAAACATAACCCCCAGATGTGATCCAGGAGGTGTGTTTAGAGGAAACCTGCCCTGTGCCTGCACTGTTCCACCAAATATAATGTTCTAACTGGTTCACAACGTTTATCTGAAGTTACTATCATCTAAAATAGCATTATACTAAAATAAACCACAAGAGGGCGTGTCCGCACTGTGAATGTTACAGAAAGAAAAACTCCAGGGTCATTTTTTTCACACCAGCAGTTAGGTGCTGGTCATGGCCATGATATATGGTGAAAAAAGGGCAACCACACAGTAAGGTCCAATCATGTAATTGTATCACCAACCATTCAACCACACTTCTCTCTCTAGACATGGTGCTTTAAGTTGAAGTCAGTAGATGAAAACATAGGTCCAAAACGGGCTCCTCCTTTGATGGCCTCTTTTTAAAGGCTCCATTCAGGGTTTCAAATGTACTTTAAATGTTGTAGAACATTTTTAAATGTATTTTTAAACTTAAATTGAACAGCATGTGGTTTTAGCTCACGGATGTGCCTGTGATTAAATTACGTTTTTAGGAGTAGAAACTTTATCAGTCTGTGTGCAACTCTCCCAATGTGTAAACCACTGGAAAGGGTGTGGGTTTTCTTTATTGTTGTTGTGCTATGTTCTCCTCATATAACTCCCAAGTAATCGTTTACATTTTACTGGGATTAAATGCTGGTGGATCTTGGTAAAAAAAAAACATGGCGGGTCAATTCAATTCTAAGCAGGTATTGTGGTGAGTTATTGACACAATGCTAGTCCCAAGCATTAAAGTATCCCTTAATGAACAACCATTGTCATACACTGCAACTAAGTTTGTTTGTTTTCATATTATCTGGACGACATGTTGCAGGTTTAGTGAAAACTGCCTCACACATACAGGTGGAGGTTTATTACAACCCTCATTCCAATGCAAACACCTGCAGCACTAATGCCATGAAAATATATGTGTGTGCAGCATTTCATTTTTCATCTTGGTGAATAATTCATGTTGATGTATAACCTTTGACAACAAACAATATGTATCTATGATTATGGTAATGTGAATTAAAGGAATGTCGCTACATTCATTCATGTGTTTTCAGGTGAGGAGCCTCAAACGCTTTGAAAGATAAATGTAACTGCTTGTAACTGCAAAAGCATAACCACAAAATTCAAAGACTTGATATTTAAAATGAGGTAAGATTAGTGGCAAGTGACGCTCAAACCTTACCTTGTTAGGAAATAACAATGTTATAGTGCCCTAAATCAAAACAACCTCTCTCTACATGAGTATACACTTATAAAGTCTGATATCATTTTCACCGATGAATTAATATATCATTGCAATGTACAACACTTAAAATATTAGTCATGTAATTTTTTTATAACAACAATAAGATTTTGTTTTGGTTTTATTACATTAGTAGGTTTTAAAGATCTGACCAGTTTCAACATAACAGTGGGTATTAGGGTAAATGCAGCTACACTCCCAACTGTTGATCTGCAGAATCGTGTTTGTATTCTGGCCCAGTACTCATTTCATTCAAAACACAGCGTCCTACCAGTGTTGACAACTTGGCCACTTTAGTGACTTTTTAGACCATCTTAGCTAATTTATTTCTAAAAAGCAAGTAAAGACAAATTGAGCCATGTGTTCGGACCATCAGGGAAGAAATGCAAAAAAATAAAGAAATGAAATAATATAAATACCTCTGGACTAGGGTGTTCCCTTAGTTTATAAATATTGAAATAGTTAATTTGATCCTCTCCCTCCCTTTGCAGATTCATTTACTTTTTTACTTCATATATACAACGTCCCGATAGAGATTTCTCTATCCACTTCTATGGATTTAGGTGATCTCCCTTTCTCTCCCTAACTGAAACTGACACAACCACTAAAACAAATGAACGTGTGATGACATCACCAATATGCAAATGACAGTATAACTTGTAACTTTAGCAACTTTTTCATTAGGAATGATTTGGCAACACTGCCTCCTACTGGTGTATGGGGTAATGCCTTTTAAGCGGTCACATGTTGAGAAGTGGCCATTTGGCCTCAGCAGTGCAAGGAGCACATGTCTCTACCATACAGTCTGTAGTATCCACATTCATTTCAGAAATAAACAGGCATATATTTACTTTCTTTATTGTGTATTGATGTATGAGCATTTCCTTTCAATGGTTGACTTTAATGATTAGACAGGTTGCTGTCAGTAATTTTAAATGTTTCCATGCTTGCAGTAATGTCACAGCACAACGTCATGGGACCAAAAACTGTAGTTATAAACTTGACAGGACAGACAGAGGAAAGTCCTCACTGAGTTTTTAAGTGAAATTTATTTGTTTCAGTTCCAGTACAACGTTTTCCAATACAAATGTGTCCTTTTTCGGTTCATGTTCTGTTTTCAATCCCAAATTATAAATTCACTGTCCTGGCCCCATATATTTTACCTTTGTGACAGTTTTACGAATGGTTTCTGTTGAGGTCATTAAAACTTGGATGCTGTTGTGTGTGTTTACTAGGACTGTGTTTACCTCACAAGACAAATGTTAATTACTGACAGGATGGTATCTTGCACGAAAATCTAATGCGCTACACACCCATCCACCAGCTCTGAACATTGGCATTAGATGTAAAGGCTCACCTTGGACCAGTATTTCATAACATCATCAACCATCATTTTCCTCCATGCACAGACAGTAGTACCTTTTCATGCAAACAGTGTTGAGTTATCCAAATCACATTCAAAGTTTACCTAAAAGGACACACTAACATCCATGTTGGCTCCAAACAATCTGCTGAAGGGTTAATATGGTTAATATGTCTAGTTATCACGAAGGTGAGCTGCAGGCCTGCTGAGCTCCCACAATCATAAACAGCATCTACTGAGGTTTAACTCAACCATAAAGATGATTTCCAGCTCTGCCCTTAAGTAAAGTTCCTTAAACTACAACTTCATCACAGAAAATGACACAGCATTAACCACTTAGCACCAAATGATACATGTACTATAAATATTTGACAAACATTAAATCATTTTTAGATTGTTTTTTTAGTCTTCTTTTCTCTTCTCCAATTCTTTAGAAGAACTGTGGAGAACCTGACTTGTTTTTTTTACTGTCCACTCTTCCAACAGAGAGCTAGATGTATGTATTGCTCTCACACTTAAAGTGGTGTTTATATGAAGCACTTGTGTGTGGATGCTGCGCTGTAAACTGAGCTCAGCTTGCAGTCTGACTCAGGAAGGGTATTTACTCATACTTTGAACCCCGTAACCATGGAAATACGGTAGACATGGAGTTCTAGGGGTAGCTGGAGGTTGGGGGAGGGTGGGGCTGCATATGTAGTGGTACCTGTGCTCTGTCTCAATCTGTCAGCTGCTCTGGCACTGAGATTTATCTTGCAGCAGTGGGCAGGAGAGAGAGAGACTGAAAAAGAGAGGACAGTAATTAAACCTGTGTGTGTGTGTGTGTGTGTGTGTGTGTGTGTGTGTGTGTGTGTGTGTGTGTGTGTGTGTGTGTGTGTGTG
>JAPMOB010225060.1:0-13779 GCA_029875015.1 Lepomis gibbosus | reverse complement strand
TCATCTGCCGGGTTATATGTTATCTAGGGTAAAAGTTGCACAAATACCATATCGTAGTGTGGGATAATTGTTGTAGTGTACAAATGTTAGTGGGGTGATAGGCGTACATATATTTTATACAAATTTTGTAGTTGTTAATGTTTTTGGTTTTTTTTTTATCTAGGACGACCAACGTTGCATTGGTGTAAGGAATCTGGTGTATATGTTCATTGTTGTGAGTGTGTGTGCTCTTGTATTATATTGTATGTTCATGTCATGTCTGTCATATTTCTTTTATTTTGTGTTGTGTGTGTCTTAATATGCCTACTGCAGCACAAATTGCCCATTTGGGACAAATAATAAATGATTGATTGATTGATTGATTGATTGATTGATTGATTGATTGATTGATTGAGCTTCCACGGCTGATGGTCAGGCTGTGGAAGGTCCCATTTAAAGTAATACTGTTCATTGTGTAAGTTCTCCATAGTTGATCCGTGCAAACTATGTCTATAAACTCTCCAGCGTACTGCCAATCATGTTGTGCGATGTTACCAGCAGGTGCAGGTCCCCAGGCAGATCTGACCACCCGAGCACATCTGTTAACTTAGGGTAACCAGACATCCCCGTTTTCCGGGGACAGTCCCTGTTTTGGTGGCCTGTCGCTCTCTGGAGCTGTCCCTGTTTTAACTGTGTTAATCATAGACTAAGGTGTAAACAGACCTGAAATCAGATTTTATGTGGCCAGAAAGACTGGACAGTGGCGCATGCAAGTGTGGTGGTTTACTTATTGACTGAAAGGTAGATTCTGCCTCAAAGTGACTTGATTTCATTCAGAAGAGTTATATTTGACAGATTTTAAAACTGAAATTTAATGTCATACTGACAGCCAAATCAAAAATGTCCCCGGTTTTCATTTCAGAAATCTGATCACCTTATGGTACCTACAAACAAATTAACTTGCACACTAAGCACATACCCACCGTCAAATCACAATGTGTCATTTTTACACTTCAGTTTTTGTATGGATTAAACAAACAAGACACAACCTGTCTACGGATTTTCTTAGCTTTAAACAGACCATGCTAGCTATTTCTCCATTTCCAGTCTTTATGCTTAGCTAAGGTAACTGGCTGCTAGCAGTAGCTAGAAGTAGTAAATCTTCTCATCTAACTCTTGGCAAGAAAGCCAATATGCGCATTTCCCAAAATGTCACACTATTCCTTTAACTCAATAGCCACTTATTTTTCTGAATCTTCCCAGCTGTCAGTTGCTGCTGAAACCTCTGGTAAAGTGGGCCTTAAGTGAAGATTATTTAGTCAAACTACTGTTCCCAAGTTCAACAATGAACTTCCTCACTTAATTTTAAGAACTGTTTTGATTAAACATTCATGGGATACTCTGATTGGTAAGACATTAATGGGTCAGTAGTAGTTAAAATTGAATCAGTTCAGTCAGTTCAGTCAAATCTAAGTGTCTAACTAACAATCTTGCACAGACACCATATTATCAGGTTGTCAACATAGTCAAAGGTCTCATACTCAGTGACCCAACTGGTTTCAGCTGCCAAAGCAACAAAGTAACAGACATTCCTGAGTTGGATTTCCCCTGACCAGGCTGACAACACGCAACGGGAATGCTGTAATGCATTGGTTTAGGTCCTTTGGATCTCTGACACCCATTGTTGACCATCTGGGCTGTGGCCTTTCCTGTGAACCCCCCAGATTTGTGCACATGGGTGATATTTATGAACTGCAGGTGGCTGAGCGGTCACCGGGATTCCAGAGGGAGACCACAAAAGAGTTGCTAAGGGGATGACATCACTTAATCCTGACATGCCGATGCCTCACTCACCACAGGAGCGGACGCTGTGTACGTGTGTGTGTGTGCATGTACCTGTGCGTGGGAGGAGATCCTGATGTCATTGTTTGCCTCTGTTGTTGCCCCAAAGTCCTGTCCACCCACCTAAAAGAGGGTGAAAGTTTTTGCAGCTATTTCTGTCCACCCACATGCCTCTCCCTTGACTTTCTACTGAGAAAACAGTCACTTCCCCTGCTAAATCAGGGTAAGGACTTTAAAGCCACTGCTCTAAAAAAATCCCAGTTTGACAGCCAGTATTGCTTTTCAGGAAAAAAGAAGTCAGCTTATGGATGTTGTGGCATTCTTTTATGTCCACTCTGGTCAGATGAGGTTCAATTCTGGGAATGTAGCTGCCCTGTAAAAACATTAAACCAATACTAAAACTAACACTACAAGATCACTTTAAAATTATATTTGAGAAATGAGAAGATTATGAATGAAATAACTACTTTGGAGTTTGCTAATGAATACTGCAAAGACTAACTGCTCTCAGATGTCAGTCAAGTTCAAATCAACAAAGTGACAAGTAAAAACACGTTCCAGTTTTTAATGAGGTTTTCGCTGCAGGTACTGTAATTAACCTCTGAAAGTGCAAAAGCAGATATACATTTTCTCACTTCCTCACAAGAATGTGTGACAGAAACGCAAAAGTCGTTCATTTACACTGTTGAAGAATGATGGCTTGCTATAGATAGAAATAATGACCAAGTACGCTTTGGCTTTCATTTGGTCAACATAAGCGAATAAGAAATTTAGCTCTTAGTAAATCAAAAGTCTGTCGACTTGATTTATGAGATTTGTGAGAAACCAGATGAGGCCCGGGGTTTATGATCTCATCCCGAGCCAGGGGGGATAGTCATACAAACAAGGCCAAAGGTCATAATACGTGTGACCTCAGAGCTGCCAATCCTTCTTCAGCATTTAAACCATACTTGTGACTTAAGTCGTGGCCTTAAGGGCTTCAAGAGGCTAAATAACAGGACCTTAAATTCAGTCACAGGTTTCTTGAGGAGCTACTTAATACAGTGATAACCTGTCTTTGTTATCTATTAAACATTTTTATGGGCTTTACTATAAAAAAAATGCAGCTCAGTAACAGGAGGCATCATCTGGATCTGTGGCTGTATGTCCCTACATTGGTGGCAACAAGCAAGACTCAGCTTTGTGTAAAAGACACTGTAATTAAGCGATGGTGTCATCCGTAACATAACCCTTTTCATGGGTTGTTTACATGACTTCTTTTGATCCCACACCAGTTGTGCTACCAGACGTGGTGGCGGTGCTTGTAGGGAGGGGTGGGGCACATGCTTATTCAGAGAGAGCAGACAAACAATGAAAAAAATCCGTCATGGAACAGTATGCAAAATGAGCCATGAAGTTTGCTGTGCTGAATGCTGGAGAGCTTACTATGAACTGGCTTGATGTGGATAATGATTTTTAAGAAACCATGGCTTATTAGACGAGATGGTGTTATTTTTTTTGACATGCATAACATTTATTCATGACATCTAATTTAATGATGTTATGATCTGTAGGCTACAGCACATACATGTGCCATTTTGCGGACAATTTTTTTTATATACAGTATATATACTGAAACATCATACTTGAATCATACTGTGTCTTTTCTTTTGCACAATTTGATCAGTGTCTGATGTAAAAGTAAGCATGCATCATATTGCTATTGTATACATTTGTATACAAGGTAAAAAGTCCCAAAGCCCCAACAACAACACAGGAAATGAGCTCTGCCGAGTCACTCTTGAACTCATGACATCATTGTGGGTTTGGTTACGCTTGGCTCCCCAGCAGTGTGTGTGTGTTTGAGATAATTAGGTCTTTGTGATTTCACTAAGATCTTGGGCAACCTGAAATTTGGGACATAAGATCTTTTTTATATTTTTACTTTAATATTCAAAATTATGATATGATGACTGTAGCGAGACTCTTCTGTAACTACCATATAATTAAATTGTTTATATACAGCTATGTGCCGGTGTTCAATGGAAATTGTAAAACAGTTACAGACAACTGTGTAGGGACTCATTTTGTTCTTGTTATCTTTTGTCTGTGGAAAAAAACTTGAATAAATTCTCCACCACAGTTTTTGTTTCTGAGATAACTCTTCCTATCTCCTGTTCGTTATAGCACACGAGACACAGTGAGCAGTATTTCCAAAGCTGTTCACTCTGTCCTCATTGCTCCCAGATCTGTACTTCCATTCCTTCACAGCTAAAAAAGCGGAGACAGTCATGCTGACAGTTGCCTCTCTTCAAAGCCTCTTTAATGGCACGTCAATTCCTCCTTCCCCTGGGATGGTGACTAGGGGAAGATGAGGAGACTGACTGTGACTGCTGGCTATGGAGGACCAGCCAGCCGCAGCTCGTATCCACTATGCCAAAATCTACTCATCCTCTCTCAAGTAGGCAGAGACATATTCGCCTTTATGAACTCCTGAATTTTAGGCATGGCTGTCACGATGCTGTCTGAGTGTGTGAGCGCTCCTGGATGATAATCGTTTGATCCGCACAAAAATGCTCCGAGCAGAAGACAATGTCTCCAGCCATTACTGCTGGTTAGGTGCCTAGCTGGTATATTCTATTATTAACTAGGCAGAGGAGAAATCTCTTACAATTAAAAATATCTGCCGTGGAAACATCTTCATAAATATTTGATGCTATTTCTTGAAAATCCTGAGACAGATTCTGAAAACTGCTCATTAAGTCATATTTTATGCTCAAGCTTTGAACACAAGTGGCATCCTCTCTTGACTTGACATTGATGTTTTACTTTTATTAATGTGTATCTCTCCACTTTGTGTCTGTCAAAAATGGCATGGCCTGGGGTGAAGTAACATGTTCTTAACCAAACTAGCAGTGTGTATCACTTTTAGTAGATTGTCATTAAGTTTGGTACATGTCCTCCCAGCTGAAATTAAGTTTTCTGTCTGCTACTGCATACATAGCTGCTTTGAAAGTCACAAGATAGACTGTTTTCACATTAATTTATCAAAACACATTATCTATGTAAATAAAGAACTTGTTTTCAATACAACCTGCTACACAACACAAGAGCAACAGACTTGGAACATCTACCCAGATTAGCCTTTTTTCTACATGAACACAAGTCATCATTAAGTGACCAGACAGACATGTGGGTTCACCTGGGAGAAGTGGTGCTAACATTAGTTTACAGGTTGGATAGTTAATTAATTGTTCGGCAGCGTCATCAAATGTGAATGTACCTGCAAGTATAACTTATGTCCGTTTAGATTCTGGTGTGGTCCTTACTCTTACAACAAATACCACTAACAACAAAGAGGGCACCCACTTGTCACTCCAACAGGCCACATGCTCAATTATGCATACATTTAATCCTTAATACAATTTGAACAGGTATGTTTTACAAAAATTCACCACCATCCCCCGAACAGTTATCATTATGGTGAAAATAGAGACCAAAACAGTTTTTGTACCAGGCTATAAACATATTTATTTCAGCTGTAAAGTTGGGTGATGGTCTGTGGGTTTGACTCACTTTTGCAGACAACCTCAAATGGTCATTTAATGAACTGCAGTTTTTTTGCACTTCAGCGTTAGCTTCATTTTTTAGCCTGCTGCCGCTTGCTTGTGCAGCACACTGGCTGTATTTGAAACCACCTACCATACTAGCAGTATATAATTTAGCCTAAATGTAGTATGGAGTATGGAAACAAAACCAAAATCTAAAAATCCGCACAAAAAATACCCAGATGTTGTACCAGAGACATTATACAGAGGAGACACGCCACTTTAAGAATCCGAAAGCCCGTAATGCCAAAGATGGCGGTTGTCCTGCCCCGTGTGGCTCCATTGACTTGAGAGGTCTACTGCGCATGTGTCATTTCTACTACCCATGCAGAGTAGAAGTATAACCAGTCGGGAAAAACGCTTTTAAACCTTATTTTGGGGCAAAGTTGTCAATCTTTTTCAGTGATTTTTATTAGATTTTATTGATGATTCTAGTCATGTAGTTTTTATGTCCCGGTGACCAATAAAAGTGCAGTTCTGGCAACTTCACCATTCATTCAGATAGGAGCCTGGTCTTGCTAGTCTGAAATAGCTGCCCTGAGGCGTTGCCAAGATGGCTGCCAAGTGGCATGACTTGCCTATAAAGACTTTGGTTGTACTGATTTGGAAAAAATCTCCAGTATGCATTGGAGCAGTCTTCTATGCGTACTGTGTCTCACAATGCAAAGCGCTAGAACGGTCACAACAATGGGCCTTTTTAAAAAAAAATGTAATGTTAAATCAAGCAGTTTCAAAAACATGTTGTTGATACCGACACACCTCTCCAGCCAGCTGAGCAAAAAATGACTATGTCTGTTTTTCCCCAAAAAATCTAGTGCTAATTAGCAAATGCTAGCATGCTAAAATGCTACGGTAAGATATGGAACATGGTAAACATTATACCTGCTAAACATTGGCATGTTAGCTTTGTCACTGTAAGCATGTTAGCATGCAGAGATGAACATTTAGCTCAAAGCACTGCTGTGCCTATGTACAGCCTCAAAGAGCCACTAACATGGCTGTAAACTCTTGGTCTTTTTAATGCATTGAAGAATTTTCCAAATATTTGTCAAAGCCACATTTAGAGTGTTGTTTAGTCAGCCCTTTCACACACACATCAAATTCAGAACAACCCATTAATTCCACTGACTGAGAGCTGCAGGAATGCGCTGGTCGTCAAAAGCAGGTGGTCCTGGCCACAGGTGTGCTTGTCCAACTGTCTTTCTGAAATGGAGCCACATCTGTCAAAACTGTACAAGGGGCATACTGGTACCAATACCATCCTGGCACACAGACTGCTAACATCTGCTGCCCATGTGCTGTATGCAGCGGTGACAGAAAGCTGTGTAGGGCTCAGTCACCCAAAAAGCAAAGCCCCTGGGAAAAGAGGAAGGAAGCCAGAGTAAAGACAGTAAAATTAATTTGCAGCTCAGCCATGCAGCCTCCTGCTTCTTTCTTAAATTGACCAGAAAATAGAATTTTGCAAGCATAACATTCCTCTGTGGTAACTGGATCATTTCTTAACACCGATTGACAAATTTCAGCAAAGCCGCTGCTGAGGGCTACAAAATTGCATTGAGCATATTCTAACATTCAAAGTGTGAAACACGGTGGGTGTTAAAATGCTCAAGTGTGCACTGGCTGAGCTACTGGATAATGGCTGTCTAATTAAGACAACCTTAAAAATTATTCAAAACATGCCCGGGATTGACTTGGTTACAGTACATCCGCCTTTCCCTCCTTGATATTCTCCAGGTCTTTATTTTCATGAAGACAGTGGTAATCAGGGCTCACACTGTGTGCCTGCGTGGCTTGCTCAAGTGCCACTGCTTTAATGTGAGGAGCTCATGCGACTGCCGATATGGGCAAAGTCTGTCCTCAGATCTTCAGAGGCACTGGTAGATCAGAGGGCGGCTGTCATACCTCCAGGCAGTCTTCTGCAGCAAAGTGGAGATCCTTCAGAGCTGCTGACCCCCCTGAGATGCACTGGAGCTGCACAGGAAGCTGCACAAGTGTGAGAGATTTCAAAGAAAGGAGCAGCTGCTCAATTGGTTTTGGTTGCTGTATCTCTCAACCATGTCAGAGAGGTGATGTTGTAAAATTCTGGTCTTTTATGTCTGCTTAACCAAGACGGGATAATTGATTTGGTTGATAAATGATTTTTGGGAAAGTTGCTATGTAGGTCAGAGCTGAATGAACAAACGAGATGCAATTAAAGCTAAGTTCTCAGCATTTGTATCATTTAAAATTCTCTTTCCACGCAGTATATTCCATTTTTAATTATACCATGATAACAACCGTGCACTTAGTGTATCAAGCTGATAAGAACAAGGCTTAGCAGTATTTGGAAGATTTATAGCCAAATATTATGGATCTCTTTTAATATGAATGAAAATTGCATATGTTAATGCCTTCCTTGGCATTGCCCACTAAAGTATTTATTTGCATGATAATACTACATCCTGTGAAATCAAAACTAATAAGGCTGTGTGTGTATGTGTGTGTGTGTGTGTGTGTGTGTGTGTGTGTGTGTGTCGGTGATCAGTGGAAGAGAGAGGATTTTGCTGTCTATTCACAGACCTGTCCAACAGCTTTCATTTTTTCTGCTCACTCTGCCAGCCCTTTCCGGCGATGGTGATGTGCTTAAAATGCTGAAAGCACACTCTTTTCATGGAGACAATACCTTTATGCTTTATTTCCTGGAATTATTCCCCTTGGCTGTGAAGCCTGGCTTGGTGCTCTGCTATATCCAATTACCTTCACACAGACAGCAGAGGCGATCCTCTTCAGGCCAAACAAAAATAAAGTTGAATAGGTCATTTCACGGATGAGTACAGCGTACATGTAAATCCCTATAGCTTGGAGGGATGATGTAACACAAAACATAAAATGTTCTAAATCATGACACATATTGGCTTCCAAGAAGTGCCTCTACTGGTAAAAGAAGGAGCCATGTATTGAAAGGGAGGATTTATGGTCCCTTACAATGCAACTTTAAATTAGGTGAGTCATCGGGTGCTCCAGGCCATTTGGCAGGGCCCTCGAGGGTTGTTTATCTCGAAGTCATCCCCTCTGACATTAATGAGCCCTTGGCAAAGAGAGAAACTAAGATCACCAACCTTTAACAAGTCAGAAAAAGGTCTCTGCAGGAAATAAAAGAAGTTTTGTGCTAACCCTGTTACTGCAAGGTCTGCAAAATTCCATGGGGTGCTGACAGTTCACTTTCTAATTTTAAAGATCAAACCTGCTGATATATTTTATGATATAGACTTGCTAGGCTTCCTTTAATCTCAACTGCACACACCATATATGCTGCGCTTAGCTCCCACAATCTAATATTCATTGTGACACTAAGCATATGGTAGAAACTCACATCTAAGATTTCACAAAAGTAAATGATAAATCCTCCTGTGATAACTGCTGAACATGAAGTGATCTTTATCTCATAATTCCTCAGGCTACCGAGGACCCGGGGGACTCCTAATTGTAATTCAATTCATTTGGGGAACAAAGTCAACTTCTGTCACATACAGCAGAGCATGCATACTGACTTAACTAAAATGCATGTTCACACCCGCACATATACAGAAGGGCAGTGCTAACAACATAGGGGACTTTTGACATTTTTCACTGAGATAGTAAAATAAGTAGTTCAGCATTTTGGAAAATACACATATTTACTTCTAAAACTAGATGACATAATCAATACCACTCTTGTGTCTGTCTGGTCAATGTGGAGCTACAGGCATTTAGCTTAGCTAGGCCAGATCTGTCCAAAGGTAACAGATCCACCTACCTCTAGCTCTCTAATTAACATGTTTTATTGTGTTTCTTTAATCCATGAAAAATAACAAAGTGTAAAGATGACACACTGAGTTTCTGTGCCAAACTATTTTTTGGCCGGGAGCAGTGACTTCTTGGAGTCTTGTTGTCACAGCAAGGTTTCCCAGCAACCACAGAGACGCAATTAAACAAACAAGATATAACATGTAACATTAGAGGTGCTATACCAGACAGTGGTGAGAGTAGTATTAAATCTTATTGTTGGACTCTCAGCAAGAAAGCGGCATTTCCCAAAATGTCAAACTATTCCTTTAAAAGTCTTTACTAAGATTACTCGCAGTTTCCAGTTTAGTAAGTATACCTATCTCAAACTAATGCAGTCTGAAGGTGTGTTGAGACAGCGGAGCAAATTTTCAATAATTTTTCCGTTGATGTTGTGTGTACCAATTGTGCAGGCGTTACCTTTAAGCTAGCTAACAGCTTATGCATCAGTGTTTGTGTTGGTTTGTGTTCAGCTCAGCCTCTGACTGATCTCAGAACTCCTCAGGAACTCCAGTCCTTTGTGTTATTTCCCCCCACTCTAAAGGCAGCTTTTTTGCTGGGCTGTTGTGTTAGACTGCAGTACTTTCATCTAAGTGCGCCAAAAAACTCTCAAGTTATGTGCATTAGAGTGCAGCAAAACCTTCACCGAAATCGCCTCTTTCTAGAGAAATTTTATTTTGACTGCACTTGAATATGGCTCCTGCATCACATGTAGTGAGTGTGACTGTCATGTCATAACATGAAAAACACACTTTCTGTTAAGGTTTATAAAGTATGGTCTATTGTACCATTTGTAAAGAGCTTGAAAACACGTATTAGCGGCAAATAACAATTTAAAATGAAACATTAAGTGCAGAATAAATAACACAGTGCAGCATTTTGTTGAAAGTGAAAATAAATTCTCTAATATAGATTCAGTTTATCTTCCAAGCAGAGTAAACTAATTTGTTAGGGAGCTATGAGCAATTTCTGTGTTGGATGGTAATGTTGTTTTTACTAATCATCGCAGTATAATGTTCCTGCCTGAGTGAGTTTTTGCCTGCAGTTATGTTAAATTAGGCAGTATGCATGGCATGCTCGATTCGCAGAATTATTTGAGTCCTTCTCTCCCCCAGCTCATTAACTATTCAATGTGAACTCCTGGTCCTGCAGGGTATTGACATTAATTCCCCACACTACTGGAGCAAGCAGTTTGGAATGTTAAAAAAGACTCAAACCTCGCCCTTTAAAAGCAAAGTTTTTCAAAACAAACTAACCATTTGCTAATTTGTGTCTTTCAACTTGCCCCGGAGAACAGCCCTGTCAAATACTGCAATATTAAGTGAAAAGCTAATTACGCCTTTCACTGGCCCATGTCCATTACAAGCAACACAATAACAAGCTCATCAGGAGCGACAACAGGAAGAGCACTTGTGTTGTTTAACAAGTTGTTGATCACAAGCTTTTAATCCTGCGCTGACGATGAGGTAGACTTGTTACTAGGATCTTGTTCTGCTCGTGCTTGTCTAAACCAATCCCATTTTAGCTGCTCAGTCATTACCTTGACCTTGGGCAGTGGATTTCCTTGAGGGCAGGGTGGCCACTCTGGAAGTTGAACGAACTGGCTGAGGGTGAAGGAAACAGTGCAGCTATTGCTGAGGCAGGCAGAGAAATGTATGAATGACTGCAAAGAGGGGAGCATCAAGCCAATCAGAACAAAGAGGAAATATGTGAGCCAATCACAGAAAGCTTCCTTCTCTCCCCCCAGCTTCTCCCTGACTTCTTCTCCTGACTGTTACCAGGTCACTGTGCCTGCCCCGTGCCTCTGAATAATCTGTTTCATTGGGTCAGTGTGCCTCTCACAGCGCGCCTGACTGGCTGGCTGGGCATACGCGGTTGCTAGGGAGCTCAGCCAATCAGAGCAAGGCGGAAGTTTCCCCTCGGTTTCTAGGCAGGTTTCACGTGCTGTAGATGTTTTGGCGGGAGAGTGAGAGAGCAAGAGTGGGAGGGGCGGTTGCAGGGTGAAGTGGAGCATGTGATTGTGCGTGTGTGAAAGCGGACGGATGTGTGTATGTGTATGTGCAAGTTGAGTGTGCATGTTTGCGAGCGCGTGTTCATTTTGCCCTGCCTCTTGCTTTCTGATGCAACATCGAACTGTGTCTCCTGGGCTACTAGGGGACCTTGTTATGTTTTTTTTTTCTTCCTGTCCTCGCAGGAAACGAGAACCAATTGCTGTGCTGTTGCCATCGGAGTGGGGAGGTTTGTTTTCCCTCCACTTTCATCCATGGTACCTCCCCATCGACAGTTACCGTAGAAACAAGAGCAACTCCAACTCTATTTCCATCCATGTCTCCTTACTTCAATGATTTATCGTTGCTTTCTTTTTTTAATCCACTGCACAGCGCCTACCTACCAACACTTTAGCAGCCAATGAAGTATTCAGAAAATTGTGTGACATCTCTGAAGAGGAACTGTATAAAAGCAGAGATGGAGAAGTGCAGAAGCACATGCTGAGGTACATCTTGTACTGTGGCAGCTGAACTTTTGCTCTGCCAGAGCTCAAAACATGGTAAGGTTGCGAGGTAACAAGATTAACTGTGTCTGTAACTTGGTCTCCCCCACCCTAAAAAACAAACTCAGACATATCTTTCACCAACATGTTATCTCCCCCACCCCCATTTGAACTCTCTGTTAAGAGAGGGGAGCAGTTCATCACATCTGACACGGGCTTCCCAAAATCCCATTATTGCCACTTGAGTGCACACTGAGTTACAAGAATTAAACTGGAGAGCAGCAAGTGAGTGGACAGACGACCGCTGTGCATCCACTACATTCTCCCTCAAAACACAACAAGGAAGGGTGGAGCAACCTCAAAATGACAAGCTCACTTACATGTCAAAGTCACAAACCCTAGAACTAATTTTGAAAGCAAATTCTTCTATTCAATATAGATCCAAAGTACAGTGATTTAATGGTCATGTGACACATGGCAACCCATGTGTGTTTCTCTAGCTTCATATTAAAGAATAATTCTCAATAATTCTTATTTCAACATGTTTTTTATTTTCACAGTTTTGGCGATCATTCTTATTGTTATGAGTAATACTGTACTCACCAAGTTAATTGTTGAGATCTGGGAAGACGGCAACTTTGCTCAAAAGAAGTTTGACAAAGGATTCAGACAATCACATAGGTAAACAAACCTATCACCAGATCAACTTCTACTTTGTACGTTACTACGATCTCTGCCCACACAGCATTTTAGCTGCATTTCAGAACTGATTTCCATCCGTACTAAAACAGCTGAAAACACATTACATGACCATTCACGCATAACACTAGACCATTCACGCATAACACTAGACCATTCACGTACACTGGGCACGGCGTGCAGGTGTACACAGGAAGCAGATTGTCTACTCCGCACGATAAAAGAGCTGCTAGCAAAGACATCAAGGCCAGTAACACTTGTAATTCGTTATCCATGTTGCATTCACTACTTGCTCATGTTGTATGTTTTTTTTCCAAAGAGAGAGGGGTCATGTTAGGAACCTAATGCATAAGGGCAGTATACGCCATGACTAATAAGACCAAATCCGGAAGCCAAATGTGAGTGTTTGCTTCATTGTTTTCAAAGTCTTTCTTTCCGCACTAATATGCTACCCTGGGATTTTAAAACGAAAATGAGGTCAGGATTGTTTGTAGGTCTTCGGACTGCTGTTTTAGGCAAAAACGTAGCAGAGGTGCTATGTTTTAAAACGAAAACTTTGCAGTGTCGATGTAGCCTTAGGCAACTAAAACAGAGTTTAGGCATGAAATTCAGAATCGCTACATGGCTATTCACCACTCTGACATCAACACCCTCACATTCAGCCTTGCAACATAAAGGTCACACTACTTCCTGCATTAGCACCGAGAGCATTGGATGTAAATCGTGGAGTGTGGAGTCGTCAAATATGTACATAATTCCTAGGCAACAAGGATAATTTTATTAAAGAAAGGAAGAAAAAAAGGATATAATTATTAATTATAACTAGAGGTGGGCATAGATAAATTTTTTTAATCTAGATTAATCTCACTGTAATCTTGAAATTAATCTAGATTAATCGCACTGTAATCTTCAAATTAATCTAGATTAATCTAGATTAAAATGGTTCATTTGAATTGTGCCGAAGGCATTCAGAATATGTGTTTTGGTGATGAAAATAAATAATGTTCAATAAGATGGCTGTCAACAGTTACTGAAAGCTGTAGTTTATACTGTTTATTAGTACTTCTGTGTACTTGTGACTCATATAAATGTTCGTACACATAGTGCTGTCCAACAGCTGTCTGTGGACGTGTTGCTACAGTGTTTAGTGTTGGTAAATACATTATGTGTTTTTTTAAATCAACCGGCGTATCAATAACTAACCTGGCTAGTTGTTAACAAACAGCTGGCCGAGCAAGGTTTTCCGACTGGAACGCCGTCAACTCGGTTGTGACGTCATTCCTAGCTCCGACCTCCAAGGTAAATGGAACGCAGCAACAGCTGCATCCACGTTAGCACGTCACGTTTGATGTGGTAATTTCACAGTAGGCAGACACA
>JAPMOB010225058.1:0-22206 GCA_029875015.1 Lepomis gibbosus | reverse complement strand
ATTCCACATTGTCATCTCTGTCTCACCCTTTTTAATGTTGTAATATACTATTTATAGATGTCATTAATTTTATAGATAGTATGATTTGTGTAAGCCAGCTGGCATAAGGCTTTGTAAGTGGCTTAGTTCCAGCTGTTCCTTATGTCTATCTTTTACCAAAAGATATGTAAAATGTGTTGTTGATGAGAGAATGAATGTGAAGATGCTACATCTATAAGGAAACTGAACCCATTAAAGTTGCATTAATTGTTTATTATTTCATGTTGTCTCCTTGCTATATACTGTACAGATAACAATAAACAATTTAAGTGATTCTGCTCTCCATGCAAGGCACATATGCTGAAGTTTTCAAGTTTTTCACTTTATAAGCTCCACCCATAAAGTGTAAAGGGGCTTTAGAGTAGCTTGATAAGTAATCAAAAAAGTGGGCAAAACACACATCTGAACCAAATGCCTACAGACGTGCTTCAACAGTAAGGTACAGTCCTGTCTTTTCTGACTTCTACATGAATAAGACCAGAATTGGAACTTATAAATCTAATAATACTGACATTTAAATCAATTTGTTAAATTCTGGAAGTCAGCTCATTTCTTGCTGCTGAGATTTTGACTCATTTATCAGTGACATAAGAGGACAAATCTTTAATGAAAGACAATTTCTTCATAAACTTTATTTTATTACTAACTCAGTGATTGAAAATGATATGTACTGTATTCTGTGTTCTTTGTTAGTGAAGAATCTCTTTGCAGCTCCATCTTTATTTTCAGTTATTTATGTTTTTGCTTTACCCCTGATACATAAACTCTACAATCTAACAAGCATTTCTTTTTTCAATAAATTAGCTTTTTGTTAAAAATTAGTCGCTAGTTTCCAGATATTACAGCTATACACAAGTTTGACCGTTCAGTCAAAATAGTAAAATTCTTTCCAGTGTTCGCATATCGAAGGATATTCGATATAATATAGATTTTCATATTAAACATGTGATGTGGTAGACCTGTTTAATTGTTTCAGTCTTTTGCAGACTGTAAGACACAGAGTAACCTTGTGTGTGTGCTATTATTTACCTGGTGTTGAGCAAATATCCTGATCCTTCACCCTTCAAGGTTAGATTAGGGTCTTGCACTTGAAATATGGCACTAAAAGTGCAATTCTAAAGACTCACTTGTTTCTACAACTATATAAACATAATCCTTAATTTAGTTGGCTTATTGAATATTGAAATGTTGTGTTTTAAGAATGGATGCTGTTAAAGACTAATTATTTTGATGCTACCTTGACTTGATTAATGACTAATTTTAGAAAAGTGCAAAATATATGATACTCAATAAAAGACACGGCCACTTGATGGATATGTTTTACAGAGTACTGAATTGGCATGAATTATTTGTCAGTTCAGGTAATTCCTTGAATTGCACCTTGAGGATGTAGTGTTAGAGAGAATTTTCTATGTTCTTAATATCTATTACTATGCTTTAGCCATGCACCAGGACCGCCCACGTTATGTGATTGACAGGCCGGCATATAACCTCCCAGACTTTGACAGAGAGTTTGACAAAAGGAGTCGACAATTCCCTGTCGGTGAGAAAGTGAAGAAACTCTTCAGGTACATTATTGAAACTACATGTCTTTCTATCACATAAACTTGACCTCGGACAAGCTTTAGGTTTTGATCAAGTAGTGGAGAGCCCTGTAAGCTGTGACTTAATTTTGGACATGTTTGGACATGTGTTGTGGACTTTTACAAAGTAACAACTGGAAAACCTGAGCTCTTCAAAGGGTTTCTCTTGTTTGTTTCTGTCAGATGCTCTGTGTCGAGACTGAGGGGCTTGTTATTCAGACATCTGCCTGTACTGAGCTGGCTTCCCAAGTACAAAGTGAAAGAAAACCTGCTGTGTGATGTCATCAGTGGGGTCAGCGCCGGCACCATTCAGGTTCCACAAGGTCAGCCATTTCTCTTCTCTACATAATACCCACTGACTGATGTTAGCTGCTGCAGAGTTGGGCCAGTATGTAACATAGTTTTTGTATTTTTATATATGCTATTATGATTTATGTGATGGTTGTAAAAAGATGTCTGTTCTTTCCAGGCATGGCATTTGCCCTCCTGGCAAACCTCCCTCCTGTCAACGGCCTCTATTCCTCTTTCTTCCCACTCATCCCATATTTCTTCATGGGCACTGCTCACCAGATGGTCCCCGGTAAATCAGATTGATTTATCTACAGCGATTTCATATGATGACAGTGATAAGTTGCTGGAGCTGCACTGTGCAGATCAGCCTGACTCTGCCCAGTTTGCAGTATGGCAAAGAAAATAGATGTGACACACTACTTTTTATGTCTAGGTACATTTGCTGTCCTCAGCATTATGGTGGGTATGGTATGTCTTAGGCTGGCCCCAGAGTCGGACTTCAGTCATTTCAATGCCACTCTTAATGCTACAATAGTGGACACAGACTTGATGAATGAGGTTCGCCTGGGAATATCTGGAACCCTGGCCTGTCTCACTGCAATCATACAGGTACTGATAGCACTAAACACATAGTCTTTTAAATTGAAATTTGAAAGAAATTAAAGAAATGTAAGGTACAGTTTAATCTAAAAGACGCATTGACAACTACTTTTGTCTGTGTAGATTGGCCTTGGTTTCGTGCAGTTTGGGTTTATAGCCATCTATCTATCAGAATCCTTTGTCAGAGGCTTCATGACTGCTGCAGGATTGCAGATCCTCATCTCAGTGCTCAAGTACATCTTTGGCATCAAAGTGCCACCTTATAGTGGTCCACTGGCCGTTATATATGTAAGTGGCTCTTTCAAATTGTGATCAAAGAATGTCAAGACAATTTGGTGGTGTGATTTGCAAATAAAACATGTAATTTTAATTCTTTCTCATAGACTCTCGTAGATATTATATGTGGCCTTCCTGATACCAACATAGCGTCATTAGTATTTGCTCTGGTCAGCAGTATAGTTCTGATTGTTGTGAAGGAACTGAGTGCACGCTACCGCCACAAGCTGCCCTTCCCCATTCCTATGGAGATCATTATTGTAAGTAATTAAAGTGCACTTTTTAAATGTTTGTTTGATTTCATGTGGTTGTTGTAAATTTGTGACTAATATACAGTGTAAGATCGATAGTGATGACTGACCCCTATTCCTGTTCTACACAGGTGGTGGTGGCCACAGCTATCTCAGGCCCTCTGCATCTTCCTGAGATCTATCACATGGACATAGTGGGAGAAATCCCTTTGGGGTAAAGCCTACATCAGCATATCAATGGCTGTTTCATTAATTAAAATTACTCATGCAACAACTGTTTTTAAATACTGATTTTCATATTTCTTTTCCAGATTCCCAGCACCTATCCTGCCAACAGTGAGTCAATGGGAAGACATGCTGAGCACAGCTTTCTCCCTGGCAATCGTGGGGTATGTCATCAACTTGGCTATGGGCAGGACACTGGCAGCCAAGCACGGCTACGATGTGGATCCCAACCAGGTAGAAAAACTGCATATATTTTACTAGTTCAAAATGTGTATTTTATTACATTTTGTAAATACCATGTTTTTATACAGGAAATGTTGGCTCTTGGCTGCAGCAATTTTCTTGGATCCTTTTTTAAGATCCATGTGATCTGCTGTGCCCTGTCTGTAACCCTGGCTGTGGACAGTGCTGGTGGAACATCACAGGTCAGTGCTGTGTTACCTACTCAAGGTACTGTAACTGTAATTTAGGGCAAGCATTGTATGTAATTCATGCAGTGCAATTTCCTAAAAAATATTAACAATCTCAAACAGCTAACTACTGCATCTCTGTTGCTGCCCCCTCATAGTTTGCCAGTCTATGTGTGATGCTTGTCGTTATGGTTACCATGCTTGCATTGGGAGCCTTCCTGAAACCACTTCCAAAAGTACGTGGACATAGTAGGCAACAATTTCGAAACTTTCATACCAATTAAGCCCTATAAAATTATGTGTGTGTGTATATATATATATGTGTGTGTGTGTGTGTGTGTAATTAAAAATATACAAAGCATTTAAGTAGAAGAAAGACAAATATCTAGGCACTGTTAGTGACATATTTAATCTTGGTTTTCCTAGTCAGTGCTCGGGGCCTTGATTGCAGTCAACCTGAAGAACACACTCCTACAGCTCTCTGATCCCTATTTCTTATGGAAAAAGAGCAAATTGGACTGTGTAAGCCAAAAGCCTTGGATACAATATTGCAGCACAATGCAATATCTTTTTCCATATTTTATCTTAATTTATTTTTATTTGTTTCTTCCAGTGTGTGTGGGTTGTGTCATTCTTGGCCACATTCTTTCTTAGCTTGCCTTATGGAGTTGCCATCGGAGTGGGCTTTTCCATCCTGGTAGTGATATTCAAGACACAGTTGTGAGTATGCAAATCCATGCAATTCTACTTCTGAACCCACATTTTAAAAAGACAATGACTGTGAAATGTAGATTAATGCATTGTTTATTTTAATAATGTGTTCCTTGTAGTCGTAATGGTTCTGAAATGGTTCAGATTATGGCTACAGATATCTACAAAAATCCGAAGGTTTACAGTAAGGTATGAAAAATAAATATTTTGTGTATTTTCGTCATTACACATAATGTAAGGGGAATTGCATGCTAATGTTTTGATAATAACTCCACAGGTTGTGTCAATAACAGGTGTGAAAATAGTGAACTACTGCTCACCACTCTATTTTGCAAATGCTGAAATTTTTCGCCAGAGGGTCATCAAAAAGGTACAGTGAAAATTGTCCTATTTTGCTGTCACTCAAGGTTAGTCAGGTTTGAATGAATGTGTTCATGTGGCACATGGGTCTTTACGTAGGCATGTTTGTGTCTAGACCGGGCTGGACCCTGGCAAACTTATCCTGGCCAGGCTTAAGTTCTTAAAGAAAGAACAGAAGGAAAAAGCGAAAGAAGAGAAGAAGGACAAGGAGAAAAGAAGGAGGAAACCCAGCTCTTTGGTTAACATGAAGGCTCAGGTGGCTTCCCAAGTATATATGACATATGACACACCTCACAGCTCATAGCCAGAGACACATACAAAATGTTTTTATGGGCCAGGATTCTACTGTTAATATTTTCCACTCAGTTAAACATTACAAAGATTTTCTGAAAATAAAATCTGTGACCTTTTCTGTACACCTTTTGACTATGTACTTCCTCTAAATCTAGACCATATCTCAGCTTGAACTACAAAATGACTTTGATATGAACGATGGCGTTGCCAACAAACCTGAACCTCCCACCAGCTATGTCAACTTCCATTGTTGTGACATTGAGCTGGGTGAGCAGTCGCCTGACCAAGAGCCACCCAGTCCCTCTGATGTCACACTGGAGTCCCAGCCCATGCCCTTCCACACCCTCATCCTCGACTTGGCAGGCGTCTGCTTCATAGACCTAATGGGCGTCAAAGTATTGATGAAGGTTAGAAGCTTGTTTGCAGTACTGCTAAATTCACAAGTGGTTCTATATTATCTAAAAGGTCCAGTAAGAACCATTTTACAGGGTTTTTTGAAAATAACTCATAGGGTTCTTTATAAGCATGAAAAGGTTTGTTTAGATTACAGAAATAGCACATCGCATGCAACTTTACTTTTTTACTGGTTTACTGGTGTGGCTAACGTTAAGAAGCATTAACATTACAAAACTCCTTTATAGAATATAAGAATGAGCATTCTTGCGGAGCAGTTAAACATGACTGTGCTAACCATGCTTCATAGTGACTAACCTAGTTTATTTAAATTGTGTTTACTTTGCAGAAAGATTGAAATTTTAAGTTGATGGTTAATGTTAGCTAGAAGCGACTAGCTCATGGTTAACCTAAACTGCCATCTAGGTTAACTGACATGAGCATAATTTGACATTTCACTTACCCATGTTGATGTGTTCATGCTAAAGAAACAGAGACATGTACAGTGTAAGAGAAATATTTAAATAAAAACTACTAAGCTGGATTTGGTAAAATTACGTTGGGCTGCCACAGCACACTGTTGCATCTCTCCGCTTCAGAATTTTTTTTTTAATCTAATCTTGAACTTTTTTGTGAAAAAGTTCTTGGATTTTGAAGCTTAAACCCTAGCGTTTGTTACTGAACCTGTCTATGAGATAATTGTTTAGTGTATGGGTGTATACAGTCATGGTTATTCCAGCAAGTCCTTGAACAGTCTTCCTTCCTTTATTTCCCACACAGATGAACACAAGCTACATGATACTGGGCATTAAACTATACCTGGCCAATGTTCAAGGTAAAATCTTAAGTGACTTAAGTGAATTTCACACTTGTTGGCTTTACTGAACAGTTGGCATGACAACAGAGACCTAGTGATTCATTCAACACTAAGTCCATAAGGTCTGTGAAGGACACTGTTAGAAAGTGCAACTCAGAGATTACATCTACTTGTCACAGAGTGCCTTCCATTTCCTAGTGAGGTAAAGGGTGATCACAGTAATTGTAATTTATTGTGATTGATTAACTTCAAAGCATCAAATCAATGTTCTCTTGGCAAAAAGTATAGCCATTTAATTTGCCATACAAATTGTTTCAGTCCTTGTGTAACATTTGTTGTCTGGCCGCCTGCAGCCCAGGTGTATGAGGAACTGGAAGCTGGAGGAGCTTTTGATAATGGCAATATTCCCCGCAGTAATCTCTTCCTTTCTGTCCATGATGCCATTCTGCTTGCACAGCAGACCTCTGCAGAGAGGCGAGTCTCCCTAAAGGTAGGCCCCACTGTATAAAATAACCTTATCAAACAAATCCTTTTCATAACATCACATACAAACACCTGTTCAAAGGTTCTAAGGTTAGGGATATAGGGAGGGATTAAGAAGAGTAGAAAAGCAAGATTTACTCAAAGTAACAAATTCCTCTTTTATCACAGCTTTTGTAACCTTATCTGGTTCAACAAGGGTAAATAGAAATATCACACAGATTTTTGTGACACATTAAGTCCCACAATAAACAACGTTGTAAGTTACGCCAAGGTCATGGTGCATATCCTGTGTGACTGATTTTATCTTCTCGTACTGCCTGATAAGCATAGGCAAATTTTGAAGCATCTGACTGGACAGACATTTTCTTCAGTGGGATTTAAAACGCAGTTGATATGGATAACAATGTTGCAAAATTGACCATCTTTAATTCATGATTCATTAATTAATTGATTTTAGTATGTGATTATCTTAAAGATTATATTAGAGTTACTTTAGCTAAAGCTTGCCTCTAACATCGGTATGTATGCCTGTAATACCGCCAGCATCATTATTACAGAGAAAAGCAAGACATTTTAGTTTTTGTGTACATGCCTGTTTGACTTTGTACATTCACTTTGCTGCAGGCAGAGAAAGACACACAGGAACTTGAATTTAACATTAATGAGGACAAGGATTTGGAGCAGGTATGCACTAGTTTGCCAATACAATCTAATACAAAATCACAGTTTCACCTACTTATTTTTATTCAACATGAAGCCATTATTCTATATCTAAGACTCGTTTTACTTTACAGGAAATGTTTTGAGCGGTGATTGCTGGAGTGAAGATGAGACATGCCTGAAGATACTAACAATAACCCTCAATGTCACTGTAATTTATGGAAACATTGCAAAAAATACATTCTGTGTTTGATCTTGTAACCTTTTGATGACTATCTATTATCTTAATAAAATGTTTTAATTTGTGTCTGGACTTCAGTACTTCACTCAACAGAGAGGGGGTGGTACATACCAGCACATGAGACCCTATACCAAGTAAGCGCTAAGCAGATAATGAGGGCAACTCTGAGGCTCACTTCGCCCACCCGTCACAGCAACTGTGGAATGAACCTGCTGACTGCGCAGTCATACAGAAGTGGTCTTGTAATTAACTGAGAGTGTGCATGGCCACAGCTGTGAGGTATAGCCAGCTGAGCAGTCTGGCTAAGTCCCTGTGGAGGCAAGACACTGGGAAAGGCTAAACACAAATGAAAGGATGAATACACAGCATCAGCAGTTTCATGACTTTGTTGTCTTGCAAACTCTATTAAAGACAACAGCCTCCATCATTTTCCATAAGGCGGAATGCAGCTACAACCAAAATAACACTACTAATTGTTGCCAGTTGCATCAGTAGAGTGACTGTAAAGAGACAAATGTAGGGCAGCTAACTTGTGTTTGTGTAGCAGGTGCCTAAAGGCCTGTGGTGTGTAGCCCAGCAGCAGTGGTGTTGGTATGCTTGATGCATGAATGGATTTATGAAGCTATTAAGAAATCATCCTAAGGTATTCTGGCACACATCTGCTCGTCTGCCCTCCTTCCTCTCTGCAGCAAATTGGCACCACAAGTGATTACAAGGTTTCTATGGCCATCAGCTTTAATTTGGAGCTCTGAGAAAGTCTCTCATCACTTAATGTGTGTGTGTGTGTGTGTATGGGGGGTATCTTTGTGTGTATGTTTTTAATTTCATCACCTGCAGCTCTTCCTTTTCTTTCCTTTCTAGCCTCATTGTTATCAGAGTGTGCAGAAGCCCCGATTTAATTAATTCAAATTAGGGAAATATTCAGATTGAAATAATTTGTTTGACCATTGTTTGTCACATGGCTTTGAGTCATTATGTCACTCTGCCCTGCTTTTCTTGTCTTCAAATGTTTTTTTGTGTGGTTATTTATTTATTTAGTTACACAATATGCATACATCAGTATTTATATATGCACATTTCCATATAAGACATTAGACAAACAGGACCGACAAGAGACGAACTGAGCTTATTGTGTTTTCTTGTAGGTTTGTTAAAGTAAAATATTTAATAATTAAATTAAATAAAAGTAGAAGAGATTAATGCTTATAATTATTATACTGTCGAGAATCATACATCAGGAGCCATTTGTGGACAGAAAGCGGAATCAGAATTGGAGGTATCAAAAAAAGAGGGACCAATATTTTAATAGGATGTGATGCTGTTTATTCAGACATACTGTGATATAGATTTTAGTTTTTGGTTCTGTCTTTCCAGTCAGTAATTTGACCTTTTTGGTAAAGGTTAGTGTCAATAATATGAATGTTTTGGTCATGACCTCCACCCAGAAGTTTTTGATGTACTGAATAACTGTCCCCTAAATAAGAACAGAACGTGGTGGTATTTTCACATGTCCTAATTTTACATAAACATAAGCTGTGTCCTAAATACTAATTCTAAGCAGGGAGTGTGTTCACACTGAAAAAGTGTACTCAAAACAGTGATGTACACAATATTCCCACAACACAGCCTCAAAACATAACAAGAAATTGCATATGGTGGAGCAGCTAGAGAAATAAGCATTAAATATTTGGAAAACATTTTGCTTTTCCTTTCATTTTAATTGAAAGATGCATTCCAACTAAGCAGTATGGTATATCATTTCCTGTGCTGTGTACAATTAGCATGTAATATGGAGGTAGAACACATACTACTGTCTCTATCCATTCTTTTAGATATTACAGTGCTTGATAAGATAGGGTAAAGCACTTTTGCAGTTGTGGGCTTGCAGTGCCTTGCTCAGGGGCACTATTCAGAGATTGATTTAACACCAGTAACATCCTTTTAACAGCCAGCTCACATCTAAAATACACCCATCTACCAGAGCCAGAAAACCCTTTGTTACTGCTTGGCCTTTTTACCTCTCCCTTTCCTCATTACATTTAAAGTTATGGTGTATTGCTTTTACTTTATTCATTATCTAAATTTACTATAGACTTTGGTCTATTTTGCTTTATAATTTGACCTTCTTGATATTGTTCCTTATAATTAACCCTTATCAGTAAAGCTAGAGGTATAAAAAACCCTATCCTTTCTGGAGGTCAAATGATGATTACATTAAATTATGAAATGCTTCTAGTTAAATCTCTTTTCAAATGAGATACCATTATAATGTACTAGCTTCTCAATCCCTGTAATTGCAAGTTCACATAAAAATTAATTTTATACCCCTTGCACATTCATTGACCATGATGGTTTAATTAACAGTGTCCCTTTTTAGAAATTTGAGACGGAGAGATTTATGTATTAAATTTGTTTACACGCCCAGTGGTTTCATACTATTGAGACTAATTGCATGGTGTCAGAGGGTATCTCCTCGTTGAGTCATGGGACCTTGTCATTTAGCACTTGCCAGCTTTTATGAAGAGCTGTCCCTGAGAGAATATTCAGCACTGACCTTTTAGAATCAAGATTTAAATTTGTAGCACTTTAATAAAGAGACAAGGAAGCCAACGTTGTATTAAAAGATTGTTACTCAAATGGGCTGTGGGCTTGTAAGAGCCATCTGAGGGAATGAGGATGACAGAGCAACAAAAAACACTTTAACACAAATTTAAATAATGGGTGTTTGACATTGATCAAGCGACAGCAGTTGGTGCTTTGCATATGCATTTTATGTATGGGGATCTATTCTGCTTCATTAAGAAACCAGTTTGTAGCGAGGGAATCATAAATCTTGATTGTGCAATGTCAGCAAATTGTCTTTGGACAGGGTTTGTTTACAAAGTTGCTAAGGGCAAATCTGACCAGTGATAGCTCGTATTAATTAATGTTGCATATTGTCTCATTCCAGTAGTTCAACAGCAATTAAATGCGCCAACAATGGAACATTCTCTGGTGATTAATTAAGGCATAAAATTATTGAGTCTGCCTCTCTGACTGGAGGATGGTTAATTATTTACAGTCAAATTAAGCCACAACCCCATGTCAGATGGAAAATATTGCTCAACCTGCTTGCAATTTTTGTTTTTCTGTTTAGCAACTTGTAGATGTAATGAGTTCTTTCATTTCACAGTACCATTATTTCATTAAAAGTAATCACTATTTTAATTATTTCAAAAGACAATGACCTTTGTGGAATGATAAAAACCACAAACAGACTTTGAAATTGGTTGCAGGAAAGCACACAGATGTTTTTAATATGTTTTTATGTGTTTTTTATAAATTAAATTTCACAGTATCGTTAACCAAAGCTGCAAAAAGCAGATAAAGCTTTGGAAAGATAAACAAATTTACCCTTCCTTCTGAACATGCCATCAAGACTTGATTTGCAGCTATCACTTTGGACAGATATGCAAATAAGTGTCATCAGTGAGGTGTTTTATCATCACGTCAACTCATTAAACAGAGCGACAGGTACCGTTTGCTCTCCTGTCTTCTTATTAGATAAAAACCGCAGTGTGATGACTACAGATACCAGCTCCGTACTGAGCCGTTCAGTATCAGCGGGGAAATTAGACAAGACAATGCAAAACAACGCAGTGTGGTGCAACGCTAAGGGAACTCATTAGAACACTACAGCATGGGAGGAAGCCACATGATGCTTTGCAACATGTCATCAGGGGTGTTGTGAGTGTTAATACACAATCATAATTTGATAGCTTATACACAATTACTTCATTAATTTTGAGAATGTTGCAGGGTAAACTCACAGCCCCAAATGGACATAAATGAGGAAATGCTTTAATGCAATATGTAAATCAGACCTCATGATTTGCTGAAGCTTAAATTGATACATTAAGTTGTGTATTTGTATACTGAAAGATCATTTTGGGGGGTCATGTTGTTTGTGTTTTTCTCCAGTGCCCCAGTCTTTAATTTATTTAGAATAAGGCTTGAAAACTATTCAAGAACCACCAGTTTCACTTCAGTTGCATCTTTACACATTGACATACTGTATTAAAGAAAGGCTTGACAAATTGAACTGTCATGAGTGTGACTCAGCTGACACTTGAATCAGACTTGAGAGACAAAGAGCAGCCATGTCTCAGTGTCTACAAATGTCAGACAGAGCAGACTATGAACCACACAAGCATTAGTGAAATTGCTCACTGCTTCAGCTGCACATTATATCAGAATCATTAACACAAATATTTGTAAATTAGCTTTGCAGCGAGCTCTACATGAAAGCGCCCCAAACTGTTCTCCATATAACAGTCATTAACCTCCAAACACAAAGCTTATAAACTAAAAACAAGAGGAAAATGGAGAAGAAAAAAAATCGGTGGGTTTGACTTTCAATGGTTTGCTCTCTTATTTTGTAGTGTCCCATGGGTACCTCTGTCTCTTGTGCAGAGGAAACACACCTGTCTGAAGCTCAGAGGAGAAATCTCCTGCTTTTATCTCAATAAACAGACAAGCCAGGCAGCCATAATCAAAAGCCCTTTACTGCTTTTGTTTACCTCTCTATCATGACTCACCTGTCACCAGGGGAATTTAACTGTGGTGGTGATTTATTATCTCTTTTAAATTAGAGCTAAATTAGATTCATCCATTGGAAGATTGACATCAAGTCTATTCCCTGGACTTTGAACAGCATATCATGATATTAAAGTTAGGAACAGTAGATGTTATAAAACATGATATTGTTTAATTAATCCATTACCTGTTTCTATTTTTAATAACTTTTAGTTATTTAAACATATTTTGCAGTATTTTAATGCCTTAATGCTTTGTGCCATGCATGGAGTATAAATATCCAGATGTGCTTTTAATTTTTAAAATTTTTACAAGTTAACAACATCATGAAAGATAAAAGGAAGGTTTGCAATAGAGGTATCATTTTGTTGCACCTATAAATACATGCAGGTACCCGAGAAATTACACTCACACCTTTGGCCATTTAACATGTGTAGGCTGATGAAGCATTACCCACGTTATTGTGACAACAGTACTGCTTCATGATTCATTGCACGTTACTCTCTAAAAACAGCTGTCTAACTGCACCACATCATGACCAGCTCCTCACCTCTCTCTTGAATTTAACAATTGCAAATCTTCATGTTGTAACTGCTTCTCCACAGCTGCTCTAGAGGTAAAGCATTAACAAACAATATACAGTTTATGTCAGTTTGGAAAATGTTTGTAGTTATTTATGTAAAAGTAAGTAAAAATGTTACTCACTAAATCTATTTCAGGACATGGGTAAACACATCAGAAATGATCTACCTGGGAATCTGAATGCAGAATGTATTTTACTGTTCTCTCTGTGTCACTGTGTGTATAAAACAATATGTAACTATTCCCATTATTTTCTACTATTACATCAGATTTATCTGTCCTTGAAACATCTCATAAGAAGAGTTATTAAAACGGCAATGCTCAACTGTAATGTTAACAATTACGTCGATAGTCCGCTGCAATGACTGGTCATGACCACAGGATGGCACTGTGGCTTTATCTGTGAACTCACAGAGTGGCTCTTGTCTGATCAGCAGTAAAAACTTTGAAGAAGTCTCAGATTCCCCCAAGGAAACCATGAAAGACAAAGTTGTGAAAGCTGGAGCTGAAGCGATTAAAAAAAAGTATGACTGTAAAAGAGCTGGTGTTGTGATCTTGTTTCCTGTGATCCATATATATTGAGCAAAGGGAGAGTGATGGTTGAGTGGGGACTGCAGAACCTCAGTGGCCCTGCAGATGAATGAAGATGCAAATGGAGGGAGGGGGAAGTTAAAGCCTTTAGTGACACTAAGCACACCCCAGAGGCCCTAGTGCAGAACGCTCAGCCTCAGCACATCAAGGACACAGCCCCTCTGTCTGAGCGTCCCCTTGGCACGCATCATATCCCGTCCATCTACATTTCCATCCAGACAAACACTTGACTCCTTACGCTGTGCTGAGCCAATGACAAGAGACAGATGTGCCCTCCTCAGAGAATCCAGTTTGATAAGCTGCTGCTCCACAAACTATTACCCCCCCACCACAGGAATAAAAAAGCCCTATTTTACATGAGAATGGACATGCCTAGAAACCGTACCCTTACGCGTTGGCTTCGCCTTGGCTGTAAATGTCAATTTCATGTCAGATTCTTTCTCTATTCATCCATGACGTCTGTGATTGCTTCATCCTTTTGCATGAGAATGGCTTGAAATGAACGGACTATTCTTGTGGTACAGTGCCCTATAAATGAAATGCATCTTAAAGTACTGGCAGACAATATTTCTTAAGTTATGCAGTGTGCCTCAATAGGCTTGAGGTGTTTATAGTTTTCTTTATCCACTAAGAGCAGCTTCCTGGTGGGACCTTGGCTGTGCTATGGAGTGTCACAACCATGATGCAGGCCCCATGTGGTATGCTGTTTCTGTGAGTCATTCAGGCATACGGTACTTTCCCCTCCACTGCTTACAGAAATACAGGTGAGCCCACAGCAGGTGAACCTGTCATAGTCAGCACCTGCAGGATCCTAACAGCCAGCAGGGGAAAACTGAAGGACAGAGGAAGTTTTGTTGTGAAGAGCTCTGCTGTGCCACCTGGGAAGCTTTGTGATGAAGGTGAACCACAATATTGTCCTAAAGACACATGATGAGGAAGACAAACGGTCACAAAATATCCTTAATTTTATATTATTGGTTTTGCTTTATGTGGCAAATATATAAAAAAGATTTTCTTCAAAATTCAAAGTACCATGCACTGGTTTATGCATTTGATTATTAAGCCAATTCTAAATAAAAAAGAGCATTTAGTATAATAATGATATAGTAGAAGAACAATCCTTATGTGTCAGATTATTTAGGTCATTATTTACGTAATAACTCAAAGCTGCCCTTTTGGCCTTTTAGAGCGTTGCTCATACAGTTCTGCTTGGCACTATAATTTGTTTAAATGTTGATTTATGAACTAATTGTCTGTAATTGCTGCTTAGTGCCCCTGTTAATCCAAGCTGTCTGCCTCCTGAAGCACATTAGGCCAGATTTGTATAATGAAGTAATTAGTTCAATTACAAAGAAGAAAGTAGGAATAGAATAAGAAACTGGTACAAGAAGCTCGAAAGTACTCCCGCGCCATGAGCGTGTTTTCAGTCTTGCTATCATAAAATGTACTCAGCAGAGTATATGAAAAATAGCCTTGTTGGGAGCAAATGGTTTTCTTAATTAAAGCCTGCACATGTCAACAAAGTTAATTTGAATATTCTAATATGGACATTTTTTTTCTGTTTGGTTTGCAAAGCCAGTTTCTGGAACGACTTTGCTGCAGCATCTCTTATTTCAAGTTATTTCAGCTTGCTAACAATCCTCGCTACTTCACACGTTCAAAAAATATAGCTCTGTGTTTTTCTATTTGGCTTCTGTCACCCGCCAGAAGCTGCCATTACGACCAAGAGTGCTCCATTGTCTGCTAGCATTGTCATTGTTATTAGTCTTTTGGATTGCCTGTGGAGGTATCGGCAGGCTCCGGGGGAAGCAGGCGCCAGGCTGGATAATTAGTTGTTCTTCGATGCCAGACGGGCACATTGCCGTCACTTGGAGGGGAAATGGAAAGTGGCATCACTATCACAGTAACACCGGAACAACCTTTGGTGTGAGGGCTGGGTTCCAGCGCATCTGTCACACCACAAGTCATCTACCCACTGGCATGACAATAATGCTTACCAGTCTAGCAATACAAAGTATGGATAATTACTTTATCTGAAACAGAATTATTCTTGTCATATTTGTCATCATTAGTTGTGGTGTGGTGGAATCGATATAGTTTCTGTATTGGTTCTGCTTATCATTGTGGACATGGAGACTGGAAAATGTTGGCATTTTAAATCTTCCATAAAAGGGAAAAACAAATAGCGAAAAGGACTGTTTTGCCTTTATTAATATATATGTATTAATGTTGGCCATGATTTGACGCCAACTTTACTTTTATGGCTTCCTAGACCATTTAAACCCCTAAAATACAGATTTTACAGCCTCTGTAGCCCCTGAAGCTGCATCTTCTAGCATTACATCTCCAATCATGAGCTTACTGCTTGGGCTGCTGGTGACCTTCGGGCGACAGTTCTGCTGGTTTTGATGGGAAATGTGGATGATGACGAGAAGTATAGAGGCGCCAGCGAACAAGGTACCCCCAAAGCCCAGCAGGATGCCATACAAGATTGGCAGAACCACATCCAAAGGCCCCTTCTGGTACACAGGGACAGGACCCCGCTCCACAATCAGATCCAGGTCACGCCATGTCAGATCCCTTACTAACACGCATGGACAAAAACAGGACAGACACACTTACCATCTCAAAGGACTGTGGGAGCATTTTTGTCAAGTTTTAACTTGAATGAAGCACCGGGGGGGGAATTGAAAAAAAAATGGACAGGTGATAATTATATTTTTGAATTTCTAGGTATCCTGGGAAATACTCCCCATACAGTGAGAGTGTTGATGTTGAGAAGTAATGAGTTGGAAGCATGCCCATGCCCACGGCCACCTAATCTAATCTGGCATCTCATCTAAACACTTAATATATTCAGGGTTCAGTGAAACATTATATCATTTGTCATTCAGATAGTCTACAGAGGGATAACCCAAAAATCTCCTCTTGACATCAAGAGGAGATTTTTGAAGCTTAGACGTGGCCACACATGTTACTTTACCTTTTCTTTTTCTGACCCTCTGGGCTGCATGCTGGTGGTCCTTTGTATCTGATTGTATATGTGGGAAGTTTAAAGAGGCGACATATCTGTGATAGTCTTCAACATTGTGTTTCAGACTCAGGACTTTGTCCTGGTTGATGTTCTTCCCCACTTCTGTAAACACACAAACACAGGACCAATCTAAAAGTATATATAGAAGTGCTAAAAGTGTATTTCCTCCTATAAAAGAGTGTACATTTGAATTTAATTGTTGTTTTCTTGCCCTGAACATAATTAGTTCTGGCAGGAGGGCAACTGTTGTCCTTCAGATCAGAAATAAACAAAACAAACCACTCAAGTTTCTAGAGTACATCTCCTCAGAACTGCAATCAAGTGTACAATAATTGCTGCATTCTGCATCCACCCCCCCACCCTCCCATGTCTTATAACTCATCTCTTTCCATCCTCTCCTTGTCTTTTTTTTATTCCAAAGCTGCTGATGAAAGGAGCAGATGGTTTGTTCTGTGGCTTGTGTCAGCTCCACTGAGTCCTCTGTCAGATCATTTACACCTCCTTCTATCCAACGCCACACGGCTGTGGAGTTGTGTGTACACTGGACTGCAACACATGCCAAAGACTGGCAGTGTGCAAAATATGCCACTTTTGAAGTTCCAATTAAAACAAATCTCAAAGTAATGAAGCAATTACACACTGTTGTTAAAGTCTTATGGAGGCCTTCTTGACCGAAATAAACCAATTTTTGAAAGTACATCACTATGCACCCAAATGAGGCTTTGTTCCAATTTCCTTTTGTCAAGGGACATGCTGAGACGTCTGCTCATGAGATTTGCCTCTATCAACAAGACAGTACTGTACATAAAAAGTGAGCTATTTTAATTTGAAACCCATTATATTAGTAGCATCACACATACTTATTCTATTTAAGAAGATTATTCAAGACTACAGGGCACATGTGTTCTTTCTGTCTCCATTTGTTTCTCACCAATGGCGATGTCTGTTCTGCCGATGTGCTGTAAGGCACGAGAAAGCCTGTCGTAGTAGGTCTGCTCACCGTACTTCAGCAGCCAGTCTGTCAGGGCCGTCCGGCACTGAGCCTCACTATCTAGTAAACACAAAACATATGGCCCTCACACAGACAGGTCTCTGACAGTCAGCTTGCTGCCAGAAACTCCCCAAGCTGAGCTGGACAAGGGAGAAGCAGATAGGTCTCAGTGTAGACTTAACTTAATTTCTATCACAGCTTAAAGCTTGTGACTCTTAAAGGATAGGTCCACAGTCTCCCAAGTCTATCTTAAAACATTACCCACATGTCTGTATGTACCTATGGTATGTACAGCTGCAGTGAAGGGACAGCACAAAGATGACATTTTGAACTAAAAAACTGTAACAGACAAATAATAGCTTTAACTGAACATTAGTATGCATTTAGGCACAGAAGGAAGACTGTGGATTTTGTCACAATTTACTATGCATCTCTTCAGGACCAGTATCAGCAGGAAGAATCATTACCATGAACATGCAGTAACTCTTTCAATGTATATATGGGCAATTGGGCATACACTGTAAGTATTGTTTTAATATATACTTGATCTCTTTGGTCCAAGGTGAGATGTATTATAGGTGATGATGAGTACTAACCTGCAGCAGAAGAGGTGTCTCTCTTTACTCTCGGCTTGAGATCTAGTTGATTTTTTTCTGGTGAGAGGCGCTCAAGGTGATAGAATATGTTCTCCTCTGGGTTAGAGAGGGCGAACAGAAGATCCTCGCACTCTTTAGGCGTCAGCATCTCCACTAAACGCTCCAGCTGATGGACACTGATGTCTTCTGCCACTAGACAGCCATAACACACACTTTAATCACAAGAAGTGATGTACAAACTCCAGGAAGAACACCAATTAAGTCAGTAGGCAAAAGGACCGTCGCTTGTCCTCAACCGTCACATGAAGGCGTGACCATGCAGTGCTGTGTAAATTCCAGTTAATGAAGCTTAATGCTGACACCAAACATTTCTGCAGCCTGCTTGTGCAATCAGTTAGCAAGTGCTGCTTGTGTGGTATGAAACTGTCATATTACCCTCCTCAGCTGCAGAAAATAGAAACTGAATAATCAACATTTCACAACAGTGAACAGCAATCAGCAAATTCAGTCTCACTGTGAGTTTTTTCAGTTGAATTATTTTAACATGCGGGTTGCTAACTGCACCTGCGGTAGGAACATTTGTTCTCACCTGTGTCCTCTCCGAATGTTGAACTCAGAAGTATGAAGATGAGGAAGGGACAGAATTTCCAGACTTTCATTTCAGCTGAAGCAGTACAGACTGGATAAATGCTGCTAACAATATGTTTATTTTCAAACTGATCTAGAATTTGTTTAAATTGTTAAAATTGCAACTGTATGAGTAGCATTCTTTGTATTTTATGAAAAAGCCAATCACCATGCAAAAGATATTCATGCCACTGAGCATCAGAAGATGTTGGAAGATTTACTGTAGGCCTGCAACAGTTATTTTCTCACTGATTAATGAACCATTTTTTGGATTAGTAAACCAATCGTTTAGTCTATAAAATGTCCAAAACTAAAACAAATCCCATTACAATTTCAGAACCCTCAATGTTTCAAAATGCTTATTTAGTCTATACATTCAATACACAAATTATATGAGACATCAACACATCCTCACACTGCAGAAGTTTAGAAGTTTGGAATTTATACTTGATAAATTAATTAAACAATACAGAAATTGCCATGATTAAAATTCTGACAGCTGACATTACATTACAAAGTTTTATTGATGTAATGATGTGAATATTCTGAGATATTTATGAAATAGAATGTCAATATCAGGTGATATGTATTATAAATAATTACTATAACAATATGTGTTAGCTGTATTACCTACAACAACTGTCACAGAGTTAATGGTGTTACATATACATCGGAAGCAGGTTAACCAGACCACACAGCATATATGAGGCATCTTCTTAGCTTGCAGTGTTTCTACTCCTTAACTGTTGTGTTATGTTGTTTGAGAGACGTGCATTGCTTGCAGCTATGCACTTAAAAGCCTGACATTGCTAAGTAACTAAAACACATTTTTTTCGGGTAAAAATCCAGTCCATGCCACTGAGACTTGGAAGGTGCGTTTATATTTATATGAATGTACCCACATGCATAACCATGGGCCAAAAATATGTTTTTTTGCTCTGTGGAATTGCTATTATTTAACATTTTAAAACATCTCCAGAGAAAGTTTGATTGTCAGGAACCAAAACAAAACAGACCCCGGCAGTGAAGGGGAAAGCTCACAAGCCTCTAGATGCAATGATCTGTTTTATTTAAAATTCTATTGAACTTAAAAGCTTTTTCCAGACCAGGTCTGGTTGAAAACCCCTGCAGTTAGCGTGACAAACACTACAAAGTCTAACCTACATATGGAATCTGTATCACTGGCATTACAAAGAGGGTCATGTACTGTGGAGTATAAAATGAAATTGAAGGCATGTTTTAAATTGTTAATAAGCTTCATTTGCCAAACAGTAAAGGTTGTTTGTGTGGGCTGAGTCTCAAATTTTCCATGTTGCCTAATGAAAAAAATCATGCTCTGGGGCTGAGAAACACAGAAAGTTGGGTGTGGGTGGCATAATGGCTCTGTAATGATTTGAGATGTTGCACTTGTAGAAAAAACAGAAACACTGGGCACAAGGTCAGGCAATTTATTCATATTAGTGAGTTGTTCAGTACAGTATCTTATTGAAAACACATGCATAATATATTTTGTTCTATTATGTCACAAGGAAAATACATACAATATTTTATATTCCACATGCCACATAAAAAGCATGAAAAGAACATCATATAGTTAAATTTGTAATGCAGTCAAAATGGAAAAAAAATACTATAATATAGTTACTTCTTTGACTTTTTCCTTCTGGTATAGTAACTGTTAGCTTGTGAAGCCGCATCCCCATGTCTCTTACACTTCACACCACTGAAATCTGGTTAAATTCACATACAGACTCCGGTGGAATGAAGGATAGAACACATGGAATATTCTTGCAGGAAGTGTCTGGATTATAAGACAAATATACATAACATGGTCATGTTAACTTTCAATCTGAGATTATGATTCATCACAGTTTTCCTAAAGTAATGCAAAGTGTGTTTATTGCAGGAACACTGAGTGCTTTATTTTCCATGTGAAGTTCAAGATGGAGGCTGATCCTACCTGTTGAGGAGCAGGCGATTAGAACTCTATGATTTTCTGAGGAAGCCCATGAGGTTGGGGGGCTGGCAGTGAGTGCAGCAGGAACTGGATGTTGGCCTCTCCCTTTTCTTGAGTTTAAGTTTGAGCCTGAGCACAAGCGAGACCAGGCCTGCCCTACTCTGTGGCTCCAGGGTTTCAGACTGCTGTTGAAATCCTGGGCTCTGGCACGTTATCACAGGCCTGAGCTGAATGGCTGTTTAGTCATCAATGATGCAACCCCACCACAGCCCTCCTCTAGTCCACCGCTGCCACCAGACACCACGGCCAGCCTCGCTATCTTGCTGCCTCAGAGTCATGCTCCTAGGGAAACACACCACCAAGTCAACATATCGCTCACTCCCCACACCTGAAGCTTTCTGATAGTCATACTTTACCCTTCTTTCATGCACTTAGACTTGCACACTTTTTCACACAACTGCAACCCTCCTACCCCAAAAACTTCTGTTGGTCCTACTGAATCTTGATACAAATGCTGCTTGGAAGCATCTGATTTATCTGGGTGATTTTATCATCTTAATAAATTCACCACAAGTACTTTTGTAACAGAGTACTGGTTATCGTAGTAGCGCAAGACAAATCTACTGTGTAGTATTTGAAAGATTAGGGTTTTAGCTTTCTCTGTGCATAGATGAATGCCTTACCTTGCTTAAAATGCATTACTCACCTTAGTTGCACTTTTAGTTCCCCCAGTGACCGTGGATTAAATGCAAATCGAACTACAAAAATGCTCAAAGCAGTCTTCACAAGGAACTGAAGGCACAACTGGTCTTCTCTCTGACTTTTTTCTCTACCTGAATCAGGTATAGGTGTTTTAGAGGACTGCGCCGACCTATAAGACACAGGCACCTGAGTAGGACCACCCATTTTTTCAGCCATAAAAAGCTGCCACACCCTGCCATGTGGCGTGGTTTTATTGTCAAGAATTAGGAAAAAGTGATAATAAACACAAATCTAAAATCAAAGTGAAGGTTGTATTAAAAATCTTCATTTTTATAAATGTCTTATTAACATTACAGACACATCATCTTATCCAATTGAAAGGCTTTGAAAGAAGATTTAGATGTAGGTATAAACTATAAATAAAGCATCTTTCAACTAAAAGTCTCCAATATAATTTGTTCATTTTTGTCTCAGTTTCTAGGGGAAACCCACATTCTTTATTACACCAGAGCATCTTCATGTGGCTTCTGTAGCAAATCAGAAGCTCTTCAAACTCATTTTCATAAAAATCTTTGAATGATTATTTGCAACTGTGACCGGAAAAAACACTTTGCCTTTGCAGTTACAGTAGTTAAATAGCTGAGTAGTCTACCTAAAAATCACTATAATGGAGACTATAATATATTATTACAATGCAGTTAACTGAATGGCCATCTGCACAACAGGTAGTAGCTAGAGATAAAACCCAGGCACATACATACATACATTTTATTAACAAGAAACTATAGCTCTGTTCTCTAGCTGCAAGTATCCTTTCATCCCTAAATGAAAAATGGGGCGACACCCGACATCCCTCACTGTGAAAGGACCGACTTTTTAAAAAGCATTCCTTCCCCTCACAATAGCAGGGTTGGGGG